>WEIT01027550.1:102467-118050 GCA_013389985.1 Dryoscopus gambensis
CGGGGAGTGGCGGCCGTGCCCCTCCCGCGTGCGGCAGCACCGCCGCGGCAGCCGGGGAGCTGCAGGTGACGGCGGCCCCGGGCTGCTCGGTTGCTCATGCCCGACTGGGGCCGCAGAGAGAATTTGTGTCCCTGCATTCGGGAGGGACCCCCTGTGAGAGCCCAGGCCCCAGCACTGACGGGAAGGGTTGTGAGGACGCTCACAAGGAGCGTCGGGGCACCCGCACCCTGCCATCTCTGGTGGGTTGACCCTGGCTTGGTGCCGGGTGTTTATCACAGCCGATTTGTCATTGCCTTCATCAGCAAGGCAGAGGATAGAAAATGTAACGAAAGGCTCTCTGGTCGACATAAGGACAGGGGGAGAAAACTCACCAATTACCATCACAGGCAAAACAAAAGCCATTTGGGGAAATTAACTTAATTTATTGCCAATCAAATCAGAGTAGGGTGATGGGAAATCAAACCAAAACTGAAAAACACCTTCTCCCCACCCCTTCCTTCTTCCTAGGCTCAACTTCTCTCACTATTTCTCTGCCTCCTCCCCAAGAGCAGCACAGGGGGGTGGGGAATGGGGGCTGCGGTCAGTTAATCACATGCTGTCTCTGCTGCTCCTTCCTCCTCAGGGGAAGGACTCCTCACACCCTTCCCCTGCTCTAGTGTGGGTCCTCCCATGGGAGACAGTCCTTTGAACTTCTCCAACGTCAGTCTTTCTCAGGGCCTGCAGTTCTTCACGAACTGCTGCAGGGTGGGTCCCTTCTATGGGGTGCAGTCCTTCAAGAACTGGCTGCTCCAGGGTAGGTGCCCAGCGGGGTCACAAGTCCTGCCAGCAAACCTGCCCCAGCGTGGGCTTCCTCTCTCCGTGGGGCCACAGATCCTGCCAGGAGCCTGCTCAGCAGCAGAGCCTCCTATGGGCATCCATCTGCTCTGGCGTGAGGTCCTCCACGGGCTCCAGGGCAACGTCCTGTCTCACCATGGTCTGCACCATGAGCTGCAGGGGAATCTCTGCTCCAAACCCTGCAGCACCTCCGCCCTTTTCTTCTGCACTGACCTTGGTGTCCGCTCTCATATATTCTCATTCCTCTCTTCTCTGGATGTGATTGCTTCTGTGCAGTAACTTTTCTCCTTCTTAAGTATGTTATTCCAGAGGTGCTATTGCTATCACTGATGGGCTCAGCCTTGGCCAGCCATGGGTCCATCTTGGAGCCAGCTGGCATTGGCTCCATTAGACATGGGGGGAACTTTCTGGCACCTTCTCAGAGAAGCCACCCCTGTCACCCCATCACTGCCAGAACCTTGCCACACAAACCCCGTACATGAACACATATAGGACCACAGGGCAGAGGGCCACGCGGGAGGAGAGCCACAGGGGGAGGAGAGCCCTGCCGTACACATCACAAAGGCTGGCACAGTCTCAGGTCTCCCTGCCCTATTGTCCATGAGAAAGCAGGACTGCTCTGCTGCTTCTCATGTGCATTCTCATTTATTTCTTCCAGTCCGCACCTGAAACAGTCAGAGGTTTTAAACTCTGGCAAAAGGGTCTTCCCACACCCGCTGACCTATGATTTACATGCTGTATCCTGTGGCCTCACAGAGAAATACTTTGGAAGATGCAGGGGATTTTTTTTTAAAACAGATGTAATTTAGAGAGTGAGGTTGAGAGCAGGTTTAAATAAGTCACTTATTTAGGAAAAAAAAAAGAAAAAGTGACAGCTGCCACAGTATCTTTGAATTCCTGTCAAATTCAATCAGTTTTAAGCACCTCTAGGAGGATTAACCATTTGGAAAATTAAAGGAAAATGAATTTTAAAAGAGGATTATTTTTGCTCCTTTACAGCTTTCTTAGAATCACACATGTTTACTTTAAAATCTCACAGTTATTTAAAAACTACAAAACCTTATGGTTACCAGAATTTTTTTTTTTTCCAGCTCTGCTTCACAGAGGTGCTGTGAAAAGTACATCACATAGGCTCAAAACTTTTTTCCCAAGTAGTTTTCTTCAGTGAACTGAGAGATTCTTAACTCACACAGTCCTAACACTGTTTGTACAGAACTGGACAAGTTTCCAGCTCTCACATCGCACATGCTCGCATCCAACAGCTGTAGAACCAAGGTCCTCTCATATATGTATCTAGTGAAGGCAGCAGAGTTACACCAGGCATAAATTCTCACTGACTGTTTGGATTTCAGCACAGATTTTACATACCACATTCGTCAAGGCGCTATGACTTGACTCTATATTAGTAAGAAAAGTGATTCAGGCCTGTTTACTCAAAAAAATAAAGCACAGTTGTGCATGAGGGTGGTGTTAGGTTAGTAACTAAGTCATGTACATCCATAAACCTATTGTATATAGTCCTTCCAGACTATGTACATAATACCTCCATAGTCCATGCTGCAAGCACTCATAAAATATAAGAAATGCGGACAGCTGTGGTTGGAGTTGGTATCTGGCTGGCTGTGTGTCAACGTTCAGCGTTGGTTGGAAGAGCTCTCCAAGGCACACTCGTCCACCCTAGTGGATAAGGTGAGTCATTGCTGGCACTAGCACCTGTCTAGATAAATAATGCTGATATTAGTCACAAAATGGGAATATGGGGAAGTTACTTTACTACAGCAGAAAACTGCGAAAAAATACAGAAATACAATGCTAAGGAAGAGCATTGCTGTGAAGTCTTAAGCTGTACGTAGATTTGATTCAGAGCTCACCCGATACAATGAAAACTACATAAAATGAACACAATCTCTAGTCTGCGTTAATTAAGGATTCAAAGTGGTCCAAACCCACAGCTGTTAGTTATTTTGTTTATTCAGACATTTTTTCAGATCATATGAGAAATCTGGGACTTGTGAAAGTGAGTGGGAGAGCTCAATTGACTTCTGTGGAATTCTGATTCAATAAATTTGATCACATCAGCTGCAATAACAGTTCTTATTTTCTTTCAGGAGTGTTCAGTATTGATATGTGACTTTGGAGGAGTCTTTATCTAGTCATGTTTTCATTTCCATTGCTTGAAGATTTGCTGCTAAGCATTCCAAATCCAGAGCCTGACCAGTTACACTGGTGATGTAAGGCCTGATCCTGCCCATGGTAAGTCAACAAAAATGTTGGCATTAATTTAGCATACATTAAATGTTTCTGGACAACTTAACATGGAAATGCTTATAAGCCAAATAGTGACAAATTTGAAAGACCAAAAGAAAATACTTCCCTTTAGAGGATTCATAGCAAGGGTTGCCTAGTTACTTTAGATTTTTTTGCAGTTGAAACTTCAGTGTGATTTTCATCTGCACTGCAATGGCATCCCTAGTAAGACTATTGTTACACGGAGACAAATCTGTTGAATTATTTAGCGTGAAATCAAAACATGGCTTTCTGTATTACTCAACACGACATTAGCTAAAGCTCAACACTGCATCTTAAAAAGCTGTTACTGAAATCCACGTAGGTTGTGGTTGTATATACAACAAAGATATCCAGAATTACAATAATATTTGGTTTATTATGGCAAATAAGAATGTAATCATTGCAAGTTGAGAGAACAGTAGCTGAAATTGTTTCTATGAGTAATATGGGCACCTGAAATTAATTTCATGTTACACCTGCCTGTGTGGAAACTAAATATATGTTTACATTTACATGTTCTATGTAGTCCACTAGTTCAAAAATCTTTGCAGAATTTATATCTAGAGCAAGATGAAATGTATATTTAGTACATATTTTAGAATGTTTACAAATTACAGAGCCGACTGTTTTGTTGCTGCTGTCTTCAAACCCTCACAATATGAAAAATAGCAGAAATACATTTTAATTGGATATTCATCATAGTCACTACTGAAAGTAATGATAGATGTGCCTTCATCTACAAGTCTAGCAGCCTCCTAGAAATCGTGATATAATAAATTTAAAAGCCAGATGTGATGTGTTGCTGTAGAGTGAGGGGTACAGCGAGTGACCTCAAAGACCAAAGTTAGAAGTCAGGCGTCCTCAGATCTGTGTATAGCTGAGACGTTTCTCTCCCCTTTTTAATGTCTCATTTCTTGTCTAGAGAATAAATACCAGCCTGACAGTAACTCATATCAGCTTCAGCTTGCCTCATTTCTGCCATAATACACAGCATGTCCATGGCACGATCACATCAGCTACTCTGTGCTGGCAGGGTTTTGTCAAGCAGTTTTGTTCACTTGGACTCGGGAAGAACTCCATGGACATCACTGAGAAGTACAACATGATGAAGGCTAAGTAGTGTTGCCAGGTGCCTGAACACCTCCCACAGGGAACACATCTGGTTTTGTCCACTTTTGAGATAAACCAGCCCAGGAGATAGCCCCATGGACTGAGGACCACACAGACTTCTTGGCACTGTATATGCAACTTGGGAGTGCTTTAACTGCTCTGTGGAAACCACAGCAAGTTCTCATGTTGCTGATAGTCAGGAATTTAAAAAAAAATGCTGTGTGTTAGTAATAAAGCTGTTGCAAAATAAAAAATATTTTGCTTATTTGAAGGTTGAATATTTGCCATCTCTAACGGCAGGAGATATTTTCGGCTGGAACTTCCCAACTGGCTTCCTCCTCTACTCTGACTCACTCTGTTTTGTCACACTTCAGAAATATTTAAGCCTAGAAAAGTCTTTGAAGCTATTTGTCAACTGTTTTACAAAGGCAGCTTAAAAGGTACTGCAAGACATGGTTGTGTTTTCAGTCACAGCTATCAACCCAGACATCCTGTCAACTGGGGAAACCTTGTGGAGTTTTTCATCCTAAGAAAATGTGATCAGCTTCAAAGCATAGCAGGATGCTGTCTGGTACCAAAATGACACTAAGAATGATGCTGAAGTCTCTTCTTCATAAATAGTCCCCATGGTTTCAATGCAAGTTTTGCCAACTAAGAACCTAAATTCTTCTCTCTGAAAAGGAGTGATTAAAGTTTTGTTCTGTATAAATTGCATACTTTGTATTTCAGTGTGAAGTTTAAATGCCTGTAATTTGATTACCTAGTGTTTCATATTTAGGATTATGATCTTTCTGCTTGGAAGTTTAAAATTCGGAAATACAACCAGAGATAAAAGATTCAGTTGAAAGTTGATGCCTGAAAAGTTTTTGGACAGACAAACTCGTGTTTCTGCATATGCAGCAAAGGCAATGTTAAAGTATTCTGCCTGGCTACAGTTCCACTTGTGACTGTGAACAATGTTGGATTAAAACCATGTGAAGTTGGTATTTCCAGGTCAAGGCACAGGCATGAACAAATGTGCTGTGCACACTGTGAATGAAGGATCCTGTCCAGGACATTCTTCAATCTGCCATTGAAGCACACAGCTTTGTTGTTCACCAGTGTAGACCAGAGCCAAAATCAGAGCAGAAAATTTTCCTAGCAGTCCCACACAATGCTCAGACACTTTGACACACGTGTAGGCAGCAGCAAGCCAGAATTTGGCTGTGTGGATATTTGTAAGTAGTTATCAGTTATTTCAATCTTCCTTGGGTTTTTTGAGCACTGGACTTCATCTTATGCAGCCACAGTGGCAAGAGACAGTGATGTGCAACCAGCACAGATGCTCTCATTTTACCCAGGGAGTGTCTCCCAGGACAGAGGACAAGGATTTGTGGTAAAACTTCTCTCTGGACATCTTCGAACATCAAGGATCTGGGTCATATCCCAGTCCAGGAGACAAAACTAACCCAATTTGCAGTAAATCTCCTAAAGCACATATAATCTAGTTATGGGGCTCTCAATACCAACTGCTTTAATAACTTGACCCCCTCCTGTTGTGCTTCATTATTTAATAACGTATATGTAGCCTTGGAAAAATGTGTTTAATCATTGGTACTAATATATGCAATGATGTAATGATACAAGCAATCATAACAATTGTCTTTCAAAACAGTAGTGTTGAGTTTGTCAATGAAATAATAGAAAAAGAGAAAAGGAGAGCTGAACAGTTAGACAGTAAAAAGTCACTATGATAAAATGTGAGCACAGTTAATTTAAATTACCCAACACCCTACTTAATGAAATATCATAAAGATATTATAAATATCACTGTAATATTAATAACATTCATATTACACAATATCATATTTAAACTAATTGCTTTGTTTTATTCAAATAAAAGAGGAGACATATGAAAAGGTCACAAACATGAATATATCAAACTAGGTAAGAATTACCCAAGCCTCATAATTGAGGTAATATATTCAGTAGAAAAGATCTAACAGGCATTTCTCTGTTGTAGAAGGTCGCACAAAAAGGAAGAGGGAGAAAATGAGCACCAAATGCTGCACCAAACCTGAGCTACTGGAAGAATCCAGGACAGAGCCAGAAAGTCTTTTCATTTAAAAAATTTTAAAACACAATTATGAAAGAGAATGAGAAAGCAAGGAGACAGGAGTAGGATAAAAATGAAATGAAGCAGAAGCTAGATGCAACAAGCCTAATCAAAGCCTCTCTTTGAAAATTCAGTGTTTTTCAAATATTATTGTGAGATTCACGATCAAATTTGCATCTAAAAAGTGCAACAGTATTTTCAAAAGGAGCTACTCCTCTAGTGCCTCAGGTACAGTATTCAGTGCCAATAATTTTTTTCATTTAGAATTCAAATGGAAATACTGAAAAGAGTTGGCTTGAAGCCAACTGAGGGGCTGTTTTGGTTTTGGTTTTTCTTTTTCCCCTTCTCACTGATACAAAACTAAAATCAAACTTTCAATGTCAGAGAAGAACAATCAAAGAACAAACATCTAATTTAATTCACAGATAATTGTAAAAAAATCCCAAAGGAAATCA
The DNA here is from genome assembly GCA_013389985.1 of Dryoscopus gambensis. NCBI lineage: Eukaryota > Metazoa > Chordata > Aves > Passeriformes > Malaconotidae > Dryoscopus > Dryoscopus gambensis. The sequence goes on from WEIT01027550.1 coordinate 109,251, forward strand.
GAGTCCAGTTTCACAAAGTTGTCACTGAGACTTCCTTTTTGAAAATATTTAGTGTGTTATAGATACTTTCTGAGGAACTGAGAGCCCCAAAAACAAATCCCATCTCCCACCTCTGAGGCAAGGTTTTGGTAGCAGGTGGGTGACTACAGGGTTGGCTCCTGTGAGAAGTTCTAGAAGCCTCCCCTCTGTCCAACAGAGCCAATATCAGCTGGCTTCAAGACAGACCTGCTGCTAACCAAGGCTGCACCAATTAGCAGTGCTGGTAGTGCCTCTGGGATAACAAATTTCAGAAGGAAAAAATTACTGCACAGAAGCAATTGCAGCCAGAGGAGAGAGGAGTGAGAATACGTAAGAACAACCCTGCAGATGCCGAGGTCAGTGGAGAAGGAGGGGTAGGAGGTACTCCAGGAGCCAGAGCAGCCCGTGGGGAAGACCATGGTGAGGCAGCTGTGCCCCTGCAGCACATGAGGGTCCATGGTGAAACCGCCTCTGGAGGACCCCATTTCTTTTCTGGTTTTATGCAGTACCTAGAAGGATCCACATTTCTTTGTTTCCTAAGTGGCACGATAATACAAAGTGAACTTATATTCATTTGGTGTTACCTCACTGTAATAATGGTTTAAGAGTGAGAGTGGTAACTTATTTCAGGTTCCATGCTGTCTCTGTGGTTCTTTCATACTGTGATAGCTCTTATATAGAGAGAAGCTTATTTATGTTAAACTTTCATTAAATCAGGCTAGATACCGAATCACAAATTCTTGCATTCTGAAATGCTCAGTTTAATGGATAAACTCAGCCAAATGCATTATAAGGCATCTCTTCAATTACATTACAATCATCTGCTGGAACTTAAAATCCCTTTGAAAAAGAGAAGACTATGAAAATGTTGACTTTCACAGTTGCACGTTTGTCAGCAAGAACATTTTGTAATCTTTGGATTCTGACATCTTCATCACTGGTGGAAATACGGATCAGATTTGGCTACTTACAACATCAGTTTAAAAAGTTGCATGAGGATATGAATAAAACAATAAAAAGGAAATAGCTCCATATTCAAGTAGAACTTTATTCAAAATCCTGTAAATACAGATCTACATTTCCAAGGGTAGCTAGTTATGCTGATGTTTGATTTGACACATCAAAGCAGGCTCAGGTCTTCACAGCTCTGACATTCAGCTATCTGTAAAAAAGACAACACCTGCTCTAAGGATGGATGAGACACCACATAGTGAGCCCTCCAAACCACTGGTCACTCTTAGGGAAAGGCAGTAAAAGGGAAGAAGCAAAAATGCATTAACTTAAGTAAATTCAGCAATATGAATATATATTTTTTTCCTTTTTCTCTCTTCTATTTATATGTCCTGCATATTTTCCCTTCATTTTTTACAGTTTCTATCTGTGTTGCTGAACTGTATTCTCCTCTTTTCTGTTTCCTACAGGAATTCCTAACCTTCCGTATGTCTCCTCTTTCATTCCCCTTATCAATGCTTCTTCCTTTTCCTTTCACTGGTTCCTGTCCTTCTGGCACTAAACACAGGCTCATCTTCTCTCTAGGAATGTCTCTTCCCTTTTGTCTCTTTCTATAGCCTGTACCCCACGAATGTCTCCTTTCTTCCCCAGATCCTTACACAGAAAAGAGTGCGTGAACGGAGATGGTTTGGTGAATATAGGAGCTGAAGCCAGACTGGTCCCAGTTCTTCTCCCATTATGTATCTTTTCTGCCACCTCTTCTCTCATGATGCCTGCCTGCCCACTGCAAAACAGGCAGAATAGCTAGTGAGGAGAGCAACACTTGTCTCTAGCAGCAGTCCCTGAGAATGAAGGTACAGCCAAATTCCCAAAGGAAAATCAACAGGTTTTCAGCACCTACATAAATCTGAATAAACAGCTTTGTTTTAAAGCTCTTCTTTCTTCATGGTTCTTAACAGGAAATGGAGAAGATTATGCTCTTTGAAAACTCTGCTTGCCTTCACTAGAAGCCTGAGGTACATGAGCTTTAAAATGATGCCAACATCTCAAAAGTCTGAATCATTCTATAGTTTTTAGGTCTGCTCTATAACTAAAGTGTTCCTACAAGTAGTAACTCTAAAGTAAAGGCAGTGTGGCAGAAGGCTGTACTGGTTAAACACTTTATATACCAGTATTGACTTAATCCATGCTGCTCTTGTAACTAAGATGCCACTATCTCCTGATCTCACAAGATGATGACAGCCATGCTTCTTCCTGTATTTTTAAACTACTAGCTCCTGAGAATGAGGGAAGGAGCTTCATGCAATGGCAAAATATGCTGAGTTCATACATTCTGCAAGCTCATGGCACTAAAAGTATTCCTCTTACAAAGCTAGCAAACTCTGTTTCCTAAGGGTTGGAAAAGTTAGGTTAGGAGAGAATGTGGGCACACACTATACTAAAATCTATGAAGAACAGGTCTGCTGCAAAAAGCCACACTCCACAGACTGTAAAGAGAGCATTTCCCAGAGCACCAGCTGACCATTGCAGGCAAATACTAAAATGTCTGAAAGAATACCTACATCAAGCTCTTTTCAGGAGGTGTGCTGGAGGAGTGCTTTTCCAAACAATTGAATTTCTTAATGAACATGAAACCAAGACTCACCATCTATCAGTAGGAAACAGGTGATTATTCCACACATTTATGAAAGGTTTCAGAATATGAAATAAGGTGATTCAACACAGCAGTCCTGAACAGTTTCTTATGCAAAGATTTCAAAGTCTTTTGCCTACTAACTATAGGAAGAGATGGGTTAGCTCTGCAGAAAGATGCCCTGCAACTTAAAAATGAGGTATTATAGTGAAAGTTTCTTATTATTGACTCTTACTTTTCATTCTTGCATGTCTTGAGTAGAATTGAGGCTGTTAAAGTAAACCGCTTCTGTTCTGTGACACTGGTTTCAGGCTTCTAATGGAGAAATTGCTTTTCACATTCCAAACTTCTTCCAGAGCCACTGTTAACAATATGGCAAAATAATAGCTTTATAACTGATTACTTCAGCTTGTTCTAGAATTAACACAATACTACACTATAATATTCTTCCACAGTTAATGAAAAGAGATGGGCGTGTTCAGAGAGCAGTTCAGATTGCTGAAGGTACACAACGCTCTCTACTGTTGGTAGAAGCTCTCAGGACTACTCAGGCTCCTAGCTGAAGCAAGATATAGCTTGTCTATAACATATAAGAAACAGCAGTAATACCAGTGATGCATCCAGCATCCTTTTTTGGTCATACTGGAATATCAAATGCCCCCATAAAAATATAGAAAACAACAACACCCACCCCCCAAAAATCCCAAACCAAACCAAACACTAACCAAACAAACAAGAAACCAAAGCCATCGCCACCAGAACAAAATAAAAAGCTAATTTATTTTGTGGGAAGGTTACAATTTACTAGCCATCTAATTTATTTGAAACAATACACTTTAGTAGTCTAAACTGTGTAAATCAGTAACCATCCAACCTGACAACTGCTGTCTATCAGAGCCCAGGCCATTTAGTAAGCATCTTTAATTCTTCAAACAGCTGAAAAAGGAATTCAGTACTCGCTGCATAATCTGTCCACCAGTATGTTATCTGTATTTATTGTATTTATCATGTATCATTGTTATGCTATGCCTATAACATTATGCTATACATATAATTTCTGTACTGAGCTTGCTACAGACCCATATTATACAGTCCTGTAATAAATACTTGTGTGGTGTTTCTATATTATCTTTAGTACTTTAAGCCTTTGTAACATACATTTCTTTGGGAGACTCCTCAAAAGTCATGAGAACATATAACGTAGCATCCATTTATTCAACCAAACTGAAATATTCCAGACAATTTTGACCCACTGGCAGATGGATACAGAAAAAAATAGTTGTTCTCAGCTCTTTGTAACATTAGGCACATGGGCAAATTGAGCAGACCAGTGTTAACACGTGCAGTTCAGCTCTGTTCAGGACCCTTTTCCACTCAACAGGAAAAGAACAGGCACTTTTAGCGCATAACACATGCAATAACAGGTATCTAGGACAAGTCAAAAGAATGTCCAAAGTGCCTTTTTTCCCTCTGCTTACTACAAACAGAGGCTACCTAAGTAATTCCCCATGGAGCCTAATTACAGTAATAAGAGTTGCAGGCTCAAATGGTCTTTACGTCTGCTGGGTACTGATTACATCACCTAATTTATGTACATTTTTATCTGTGAATCCAACTGTTTTAAATTCATTTTGAGTGAGTGCAGAATTGGGTCTCAATCCTATACAAGAAAAAACAGTAGTCTAATACAGCACTTCTTTCAAAGAAAAAGGTAACAAAACCTCCCTACTGCTTGGCAATTGTTTCTGTTCTATTAAACTGATAGATTATATAGAATTATCCATGTTCTCTCTGGTCTCATAATTTCTGACAAAAAAAAAAAAAGAAAAAAGTAAAAATGACTATTGCAATTCTGCTGTTTCTAAATGTTCTGTGTTAGTTTTTTCAAAATAATTATTTTGCTACAGTTCCTTAAAACACTCACTTGTCCTGACAAACACTTGCTGTTTGCTGACAAAGAGGAGTACCTGCAGCTGGATGTTGAACATTGCATTCTTCTTTCTGAAAATGAAGGTGCTCCTCAAGTATTTCTTTAATTCTCCTAGGTAGCTCAACATGCACACATTTCTGCCCTGTTAGTAAAACATATTACAAAACAACCAGTTATTATAAATCCCCTGAATGCTGACATACTTTGCTGAATGCAATGTCAAGTTGTGCTACTCTGCATCAGTCTTCAGTACACTGTGTACCAAATAATTTACAAACATATGATAGTGTTCAGCCTGGTCCTTCTCCCCAGCGTCGAGCAATTCCTCAGGATAGGAGGATGGTACAGGACAGGTACCTGGTGGGTACACCCAGATGGGGTGTGCTGGTAGCCAAAGCCACCCCAGGGCTCTCGGGGAGCCAGCCACTGTGCCTCCCCCCGACAGACATCTCAAGGTAGGGCCGTGGATGGAGAGGCACCCAAGATGTCCTCGCTGCAGGAAGTCTCCAAGGAGCTGAAGAGGGTTGCGGACACCCCATGGCACCAGCCGATTGCGCTACCCGCAGCCCTGCCGCGGTGCTGGGGGACATCAGTGAGGAGCCGCGGGGAACGGCTCGGCTCCCGAGGGGACACCGCGGGGTGGGCCCGGACTGGGGCAGGGGCGGCGGGGGACCAGGGACGCNCCCCCGAGGCAGGGTGCGGCCAGCCCCAGGGGCAGCAGGCCCCCGGGTGACAGCTCGGGCTGTCATTAACAGCTACTCCTTTGTGTCACTCAGCCGAGCCACGGGTGTGGGGCACGAGCATCACAAACTCTGTACCCCTGTGGGCTGTCACCACGGGCCTGCCCTACGGAAGGAGGCCGTGTCATCCTCGCCCGAGGCAGTGCCGGACTGAGGGGAAGAACGACAGAGAGTCCATCAGTTTAACTGATGTAAATCTACTGGTACTGAAAAATACTAGCTCGGTCATAAAACAAGGCATCTTCAAACACTGCTTATTGGACTGAAGTGGCCTTGTAATCCACGTCTCTATTACTCCGTGATGCATTTCAAGGTATATTGATCCTCCACAGATGTTCTGAAAATAAACTTTCAAAGATAATAAGCATTAAAATCATCTTATATCATTCATAGCTTAGAGGCTGTGCTTCATTTTCTAACAAGTGCTGAACATGGCACACTGCTTCTAAAAGGTGAGTGACTGAGACACCCTCCACCACAGTAGCTTGATCAGAGCACCAAATGCGGGCCAACATAGCCCAACCCTGCTGCTGCAGCTACTGCTAAAATTGTGCTTCGAATGTTTTAGTGGAAGGAGCCTGGGATCACTCAGTAAGGCATCTGCATGGGGCAGTGAAGTGTTTATTACAGCTCTCATAGTGACAGTACTTCAGCTTTTACATTCTATTTTCAGGTCCATTTGTTTAACAGAGAAGCAACTTTCTCCACTTCTGAATTACAGGTGAAGTTGAAGCTGAAAAATCATACAGCATGCCCTTGCCATGGAAAAATTTTAGTGTACTAACTCAAAAGTGCAAGAGAAATACAAAATTACCTGTAACTAAATCAAACACAACAGTATGCTGGCTGTTTATCCTCACATGGTTGTGACTTATTTTTTCCAACTAATGCCCCATTCTTGACATTAAGTCTTTATGCAACTTAATTGCAAGGGAAAAGTAAACAGGATCTTGATAGAAAGTCACTTCCTTGAAAAGCACCAGGAAAAAAAAGAAACCAAAACTACTTTCTTATCCTATGAATGATGTGTTTATGAACGCGCAATTGCAATGATAAGTGGGCTTTCAATTAAAAATATGACAAAATATGTTGGGTTAAATATTTTATTTTATAATAAGCCTTACAATCAGGTTCATTAAACATTTTGTGTATCACCCAAATAAGTTACATTCATTCTGAGCTTTCATGCAGTTTTAAAAAAGTTAAAATTTCTCAAAAAATAATTTTCAAGTGAGCTGTAATAAACTCTGCATAACCAAGCCAGAATTTTTTCACATCAAGTAAATATTCCAGTTTTCCCTCCTGCTTTGACACTACAGACAACTTAAAAAGGCCTCTCCAAATCTGCACTAATTAAATGGAAACTCACAGAAATTACTGAGACTTTCTGACTACCTTGACTAACAGCAGTAATGCTTCAAAGTACGAGCGTGACCACTGAGCTGCGCTGCAGGAAGTGACGTTTTGCCTGAGGACAATACTGAAATATCTTACATTAAAACCTTGCTGAAAGAGACAGACCACCACCGATGGGCATGCAGAACACTAACAAGAAAGAGGCAGAAAACCTCACATTCACAAGCTTTTATGGGGACACAGCATTTATGCAGTCTTCTACTATTTCAAAAAGGTAGTGATATATATCAGTCCTCCTTGCAATGTCAAGGGCAGTTTCATCCAAGTTGTTCTTCAAGTCTGGCTTCACATAGCGGTTCATCAGCAGGAGTTCAAGGGTTTCCCTGCTGTTTTTGTTTCCGGCAGCGATGTGCAGGGGTGTCAGCAGACCATTTGTCTGCGCGTTGATGTCTGCGCCCTGCTGAAGCAGGAACGCGGCCACTCTGGTGTTGTTCCACTTGCAGGCGCTGTGCAGGGGCGTCCAGCCATCCACGGTCTGTGCGTGAACGTCAGCCCCTTGGGCCACCAACTCGTGTGCAACATCCAAGTGCCCGCTGTAGGCAGCTCGATGGAGAGGAGTGTATTGATCTTCATCACGAGCATTCACTGGAGCCAGCTTTTCCGTCAGGAGCCTCTTCACAGTACTCAGCTGTTTAAAGAAAACAGGGAACTTCACAGGATTCTACAAAACAAGATGTATGGCTTTGACGGTCCCGAAGCTTTATGGAAAGGCAATTTCTGTCAGAGTCAAAAGCACTTAAATGCAACAAGGGATTTTAAAATGAAACCAACTATTGTTACTAGGATGGGGGATTTTGCGGTTTTTTCGTTTATTTGTTTTGCATAGGTTGTTTTGTTTTTAAAGAGCTACAACATGAACATCAGTTGCAATGCCTTCCCTTACACCGCCTCACCTCCCCTCTTCGCTGTGAAGACATATATATCTCCACAGAATTGCAGATAGAGCTTTTGTGAGTAAGAAAGGCAACTAATGAAAAGAAATGTACACATGGGTGTAGGAAGCTACAAAATAGCAATCTTGGTCATCTCTTCCTCACGTTCAACAATAAAGTTGAAAGGTTTTTTTCCATAAAAATACACAAAAATAGTCATTTGTTATCTGCATATGGAGCTTCTGAAACAATAAAATTTCAGATACTCTCCACCCCAGTTAAAAGGCTTATTTGCCATGAAGAGCCTAGCATGCTTTCAGTTTATAGAAGTTAAAGAAAAGTGTGTTACTTGAACTTTGAACTGAAATCAAAGCTTTTGTTCTGAAAGGTAATGGGTCCAGAGATGTTTTAGTGTGTGTGGGCTACAAAGGGGGATGTTTTACACACAGGGGCTTGCAAAACCACATCAAAATGCCACAGAAAAAGAAAGGAGAGTATAGGTAAATTTTTGTTTGTGGATGAGACTACAGATGTGTGCCCAAAATAACATCCTTGTAAATGATACATATGAACCGAGCAAGTGCCTCACCCGATTGTTTTCAGCTGCCCAGAGTAGCAATTTCTCTGGATTCTTTTCCATTTTCTTTTCTTGCATTTCGTACCATTCCTCACTTCTTTCTTGCTCATCATCGTCATCATCAGACTGTCCTGACCAACAGCTCTGAGTTCCTACAGGAATCAGATGCCTGTGTGTCTCCAGCAGTTCAAGTTGGTTAAAATGCTCCGTGAAGTCTTCAAACAGCTCGCTGTCATCATCATCTTCGTCAGCTTGCTTGTCTTTACTCATTTTTAGTCAGGATCTGTGAGCAGCAGATGTACAACAATATTTTCAGTAACTGTAACTGCTATCGGTGCCGTAACTGTCAATAAAACCATCTGATGGATGATGCGGACGTCAACAAACAGCAAAACTCAAGATCAAACTCAGTGTTCCTCTGCTAACCCGGGCTTCGCCAGGTCTGCCAAAAATCCCAGATAATATCCATGCTAGAAAAGCACCGTGTTACCCAGACCCCCGAACGGCATCGCCTTCAGAGTGCAGTGCAACACTGCGCGGGGGTTTGCTGAGTGCACCCCAAACGCTGCTCACTTTACTAACAAAGGGTGTGGAGAGCAGCCCGGACTTTGGGGCAGAGTCTCTGCTCCGCCCCAACGGCCCGGCTCGGCCCGCAGCACCGGT
>WEIT01027551.1:0-50328 GCA_013389985.1 Dryoscopus gambensis
AACCTGAGCTGAAACGCCATGGAGAAAGTTATATTGGAAAGTACCTTTTACACATTGATTTCCACTTTATAATGCTGAGTTCTTATTTATAAGGATTTGAAGGACAAGCTGAAGTCTTAGACGGATTGATAGATGACCAAAGGATGAAAAACAACATCCCACCTTGGGTTCTCAGTTTTGTTTTTGTGGAAGCACTGCAGAATAAGGGAACAGTAAACCCAATTACTTAACTAGACATGGAGGGAAAGAGAACAAGTATTTTCAGTGACTGAAGAAAATATAACCACCAGGGAAACATAGCTTGTATACAGAGTTCCTAAGTATTTGCATTGCCCCTACCTTATTTTGGTGAAACTATCTGCATGCTGAGAACAACCACCTATTTAAGGAACAGTGCGAAACAGATATTCCAGCAACAGAGATATCACTGTAGCAGTTGAGAAAGTCAGGACAGATTCCTACTCCAGGACTGCATTAAGGAAGCTGGAAGGCCTTGTCCCCTGTATTCCAAATTCACAATGTAAATCCAGTGTGAGCTGTGTTCTAAGTGTGCAAATAACTCCATGTTGCAAGTGATGGAGACCTTTTTCTCAAAGGATATGACTGGGCTTCCCAGTTCCTAAGTGCAGGTGTGCTTGCTGGGCTTACCTGGTGGCAGAGAGAGGGAAAATAGATTCAAGGAGAACGAATTGATACAGATGTTCTCAGTTGGGATGATGAGGGGAGTCTGAGACCTCCTGTGGAGCACACTGACATTCAGATTAGCTGCAGCTACTGCCTCTGTTCAGTGCAATGGACACATGAATCCGATGGCTGGGCTCTGAGGACCTGAGCCAAACAACAGCCTTTCAGCACTCTGCAGAAGGTATTTTGATGGTTTTGAGCAAGTCACTCAGTCTTTGTGCTTCAGATTCCTATCTCTTTGTTTTAGAGAGGTGATGTGAAGATACACACACAGAGGTTTACCTTGCACTTGTGTGAGGACCTTAATTCCTGATGATGTAGGGATCAAGAGTTCCTGTTAGAAGATCCCAGTGCAGAGAATTCTGGCCCTGGTGCCAGCTCATGGCACATCCTTTAGAGGAAGGAGCATGACACTGGGCAATAAAGAAAAAACTTCCCATTAAGATAGATGTTCTTTCCATACAAATTAGTGTTGCTTTAGTGTTCCTAAGACATAAACCCTTCTGTTGCTTTATTAACAACCTTTCACAAATATCTTCTCTACCAGAACCATTAGCTAATCCTTTCCCCTCTACCCCACCCCAAATTTCGAAGACAACTATGAAAAATTCCAGTCAAATAGTAGAACTTAAAATGAACAAAGAGAATGTTGTTTATTTATTTATTTATTATTGTTTAGTGATAGAATACTTTCCCCAAGTCTTTATATTTAAGAGCAAACAGGAAAGTTTGGTTCAATTTTTGTCTGACTCCTGCTTATTTTTAATGCCTCTGTTAAATTCTTTCTAAAGAAAGCTTTCACAGTTGCTACATATTACTCTCCTGCAGTGGTCATTTTCATCTTTTTCATCTTTCTTAAATTCTTTTTCACACTTCATGTGTAATCAGTAACTTCCTACAGAGGTGAGGTTCACAGATGCTGGCCCAGTGTTGTAAATACGTTAGTCCAATGAATGACAGTGGCACATAAATATATTTTAGAGTTATTTTCCATTATGTTCCCTTAACATATTTGTATTTCCATTGTGACTGGACTTTGGACTAAGGTTTACAGCACAGCATTGCAGATGTGCGGAAGCTTGGAAACCACTAGAAAACCATGTCTGAGGAAGCTGTGTAGTGAGTTTAGCAGAATACAAATTATTTAACTTCTAAAAACAAAGGAACCTTTAGAAACACACAACCACCGACTAGTAATGTTCTCACTGCCATAGGCTATTAGTAGATATTTTGGACAAGGATTCTTAGAGAAGAGAAAAGAAACAGAAAGTCAAAGGGCGAATTTTCATTTACTTCAATGGTTTCTGAACCAGAAATTCAAATACAAATTGGATATTATTAAAAAATATATCAAATATCTAATAATAATTTATCTTCCTTACTAGGTTTTCCCTTTGCTTTTATTTAGCACTTGAATAGTTTTAGTTTTAAATGTCATGATCAGCTTTGAGAAGTGCAAAATAAAACTGTGGCATTTGTAGGTCTTCAATTAGAGTAATTACTGCACCATCTTTTTGTGAAACTAAGCAAACTAGGGTCTTAGAAAAAAATATGGAACAATACAGAATAAGATCATTAGTAGGTGGAATAATACTCTGGATGAAGTACTTGAAGCACTGTGACAGTTACAATACATTAGCGCATGTACTGAGCAGGCACGTTGTGATTTAATGGGTGACTTCTAAAGAAAATTCCACAGTCAGGTAGAAATGTCTATTAGTGCAACATTTCCCTACATCCCACTGAATCATTTCTTCACCTGTGAGTGTCAGAGAAATTGAAAATGTTGCACATTTACACAGCTCTCCACTAATTTGATTCTTTTGGGCTCCTCATGGTACATTTTATTCCATTTTGGTCATTTATAAACAATGTTCTACCAGAACACAAAGGAAAATGGATTCACAGATGAGCTATTATTTCAGTATGACAGCATGTGGGAGGAAAAGTGCATTCAGGTTGCAGACCAAATATAAGGTATGTAAGGTTACATCTCCTGCTTTGTTCAGGTTTTTCTCAGGAAAGGAGTGTGGAGAACAGCTGCCACTATTGATGCTGAAGGCACCAGGGAAGCAAAGCCAATATTTCAGGCATTTCCACTGATCTGGCCACTGCCCTTTTTTCCCCCTACCATCTCTCATTCATGAAAGGAATCTGGGGCACTTGAAAGGTCCTTTCCTGACTGCCCACTAGAGGTAGGCTGAGCTGGTTTGACTGTCATCATTTTAGGATCACAAATCCCACGAGAGATTTGGGGATTGCTCTTTGTAGCCTATAATAGCAGTAGGCTTGTCTATGTAGGAAATTATTCAGAAATAGCTACTGAGGTAGTGCAAATTCACACTGCATAAATCTGCTTTAACTTGCAAGTCTGCACAAGCCTTTATGTTTTGTTATCTAAGTAAAGGCGATAATTGCTGTGAAATCAGCAAAGTAAGAACTTTCCAACCAACAAGACCAAAAGGAAACTAGGCTTTGAACAGGAGATACATTTAAAGAAATAGCTCCTTTTTCCCAGTGGGAGATCTGAGCTGCTGGTTCACACTTGAGGTGTGAGGACCAGCATGATGCTGGTAAGTGTTACCAGAGGCAGTATTGATGTTCTACTGCAGCACTGGCCTCCTCTTGAGGACTTAACACAATTAAACATTGTTCTGAGGCAGGTAGACTGCGTCCAGGGGTGAGGTACATGCTTGACATGCTGTTGTGCTGTACACATGTGCTGGCTGCTGTCACCTGCAACTTGCTAGAGTCAGCATCCTCTCTGCAGCACTGCAGAGTCATGAAACCAGGCTCCCATGAGAGAGGAGAGGGCACCAGCTTTGAACTGGGTCGTGTCTACCAAATCCTGGGTCTCAGATCTGTAAGGATTACTGACAGTCACAGAACTGGTCAGCTGAAGATATTTAGTTCATAACTAACCCTCACCCTTTGCACTGACCACAGTAGGTCTTTTGGGGGCTTCTATCACACTTGCTGAAAGCAGTCCATGAACTAAGCTGCAGCACAAACATGACCTTTTGTCTATATCTTAGGCTGTATGTGCTCTAAAATCTCTTCTGAAACCGGACAAAAATGTGGCATGAAATGTTCCTTGATTAAAAATAGACCTGGGAACATCTGCAGAAGATGTATATGAGTAAGACAGCAGCAGTAAATTGTTCTGCTGCCAATTGTGATTTTATTGTGAGTCCTCCCTAGAAGCTGCTTTTGTCTGGAGCTCTAAGAGAGAAATCTCCAATTTTACATAAAAATAGGTTTCTAGATGGAATCTAAAAAAGGTTTTATACATAAAATGCTATACAGGAAGTTGAAGACCAGAAATCAGGCAAATATGAACCAATAATGCCTTTAATACACCATCAAGATTTTAATAAAAACCTTCTGATTATACAGTGGAAGACATTTATCCCAAATTTCAAACATTCTGGGTTAGCAACACTGAAATTGCCTCTATGGTAACTATTTCAAGATCACTGAGTACCTTCAAGTCTTCCTCCTACTGTTTTACAACAGTTTCAGATGTTTAAAAACATTTTAGAAATCTTTAGTCTGGCTTCCAAATTTTTTCGATGAAGAGTCAGCTGTCCAAATTTCATAGAATGCAGGTTGGAAGGGGGCCTCAGGGATCATTTCATCCAACCTTTCTTGGCAAAAGCATGTTCTAGACAGTATGTCCCAGCACCCTCTTTCTAAGTGTCCAACACTTGGGAATCCAAGAGTTTCCTGGGGAAATTACTCCAATGACTGATTTGTCTCATTCTGAAAAAAATTTGTCTTGTGCCTAATCGGAATGTCCCCAGGATGAACTTGTACCCATTATCCTTCATCTTTTCCATGTGACTCCTTGCAAAAAGGGAGTCTCCATCTTCTTTATAGCCACTCATGTCTTGCAAAACATCACAGTACTTTTAAGAGAAAACACCTGAGTGACCCCTTACTTTACTGCTGAATACGGTGTTTTGTTTCAACTGAAGTCCTGTTTGCAAAGCCTGAGACAGACTTCAGGTCATGTGACATTTGGCGGGACACAGTGCTGTCCTGCTGCAGCATCCCTCCAGAGCTTAGGCAATGAAGAGTGCTTTTGCTCTGGCTTTACAGCTTAATTCACATGCTGGGCCACCTTCATACATGGAAGTAAGAGGTTCAGAGTGCCCACTGACCTGTTTTCCAGGTTTTGGAATTATAGAATAAGATAGGACTAGAGAAGCTGTGCTGTAAATGTATACCCTGCAACAAGGTCATTGCACTTAAGCAGGGTAAGATGAAAGCCAATTTTATGTCCGACCCTTGTTGCACGGGCATTGAGAGGTCATAGAATTTATAGACCCGCCATATCTGTGACAGACTTTTCCTCTTGATGAGAGGAGTTCAGGATATCTTTTTGGACCACAATCAGCCTTTGGCTCTACAGGGTTGATGGCAGACAGCAACACCCCATTTAGTCCTACTTCACTGAAAAAGTTGATGAAAAAGCAACATAGATACACAGCCTAATGAAGACTTTTAATTCTACTGGAAGTGGTGGAGGAGCTCAAATTACAATTTGTATTTTGGTTTGAAAGTGGTAGGGCTAAGTTTTGGAAAGATGTCATTACTCTTTCCTAATGTCTCTTCAGAGCCACTAGAGGGCCCCAAAGTCCACCTTAACAAATCGTCTTTGGCATTTTTGTAAAGACCATAGATAGACGTGAACGTGTTTTTCCAGAATTCTTGTGCTTTCTCATTTTGCTGTTATCCGAGGAATGTGTAGGGTGAGCACAATCACACCAAAATAAGTATTTGGGGAAGAACACACCTTTAAGGGTAGCATCACCAATGACTTCTATCCACTAAGGATTTGCATGGCTTTCTGGAGCTTTGTGGAAGTGGTATCTCCTCAGCAGCACCTGGATTTCACCTGTATCTTTTCTATTTTATGAGACAGACGTATATTTAGTGGATTCTCTGAGGGTGAACAGGAAGCTTTTGATTTCGTACCATTCCCTATGAAGATGTTTGCCATATGTTAAGCCTCACCTTAAAGACTACTTCCAAGCTTGTCTTTTGCTTGTGGAGGAGTGAAGCAGCCATGTTATGCTTGCTCTTGGGTGTGAGTTATAAACAGGGTGAGTTCTTTAGTAAACAAGAAAAGGCTCCTTTTGAAAAACGTTTCTTTCTCCTTTTAGAGCTGAGTGTGGAGGGCAGCAATGCTGTTCTGTTCCGCATTTGTGGATGAAATTGAGCAAAGAACTTCTGGGCTTTTGGTTATCCTGAAGAAAAAACTTCTTGTGCTCTGTCTCCTTGCAGTCCAGAGTAACAACCAGATCTTTGGAGGTGTTCAGACACATGCAAAGTTTAAAAATAACTCCAGAAATGTTTCCTTTTTGTTTCTCCTCCCATTTGCTTTTCCCATTCCCTTTAATTAAATTAGCCTGCCACCTCATATGCCATGGTCTTGATTTGAGACATTTAGATAAATATGGGTAAAATTGTGTTAAGTTTTTGGCAGCCCTCTCAGGACTGAAACTGAAGCTGGATCATGTGAAGAGACAATATGTCATTGGGACCAACCACTCACTCCTGTCCTGGGAGAGTTTGAAATGTTGGGCACTGAAATACAAAAATGTCATCATAAATTTTATGGCTTTTGCTGAAACACTTATTATTTGATGCATGATAGCTACAGCAACTGATTCCACAATCCAGAGAGGACAAAAAGGGTTCCAATAACAAAATACTAGAACTGCCAGAAACCTTCCTAAAATACTTCGCCTGTGACATATAAGGAAGCATACGCAATGTGGGCTGGCTGTATTGGCATTTGCTTTAAATGACCTGCATCATATCAGTGGCCCTTCCACGCCAGAGTAAAGAGTAGCTGCTCAGAATGACCTCTGTTATCCACTTAATACACTGTGCCTACACTGCCCTGTCTTTTCAAGGGCTGTCAATGGATACAAATTAGGCATAAACTATATGTTTTCCTTTAGAGATAATTTTGCCTTTCCAGAAATGAATTAGACATTTGCATAACAAGTAGCATTTGAGACAAATGTATGGCTGCTGGGCTAGTGAATTCCAGAAACATTTTGCACTAAATCTAAAGGTAGATGAATAAAGTATATTATGCAGTTCATGCCTGAGAAGTATTCATTTATCTCCCTTAATTACAAGAGAGGTCTAGATGACTTCATGGGTTGCATATTATATATATCTACTTTTTGACAAGATGAATCTCACCTGTACTCTCGGCGTCATCATGCAAATCTTGTATTCATTTGTACTAAATTACCAAGTACAGTCTTTGTGCTATGTATGTGGCACTTGGGGAGCGAAAAACTTACCCTGCAGGCAGCTTTCAACATGTACAGGGGCTTGAGAGACGCTGCAGTTCCCAGGAATGATCAGGTAGAGTTCAGGTATTTCAAAGGAGGTCACTTTCCCAGCCTGGGACTCTGGAGATGCAGTTGCGGGATCTCTTGAGGCACTGTGTGAACAGGCGTAGCCAAGCTTCTGCTTGAGGAAAGCCTCACCAAAGGGCTTTGGCTCAAGGGTAACACACTTCTGTGTCCTGAGCAACTTAATGGGTTGCATGTTGGGGCCTTTCTCAACCCCACCTGCCAGAAGCTGTCTGGGAGTGGAGTGTGCTTTGCACAGTGGCCTTACTCAGGACATGGCGTGTGAGGAGCGTGACTTCCAATGGAAGGATGGAGAAAAAGGGCTCTGGTAAATCATTTAAAATACACCATCATTCTTCAGGGTGTAGATTAACATACTCTCTGCTTTCTTTTTGGGTCTCCTACTGCAGATATTTCACTTGTGTTATGAACAAATGTTCTAGTCTTAAAATAATAAAGCTTTCTATTAAGGAGTGGTTTTAATTAGTAATAATGCAAATTTTATTTTTTATTTTATTTAAGAGGGCATAAATGGAATTATAAAATTCTTTATAGCATTTTAATTCCTTTCATAAGCATATTTCAGGTCTTGAGGGATGTTCATAACAAATATGTGTTAGTTCCAAGTACCTTTCTTCTTAAAACCCTTGTGTTTTGGGACACAGCCAGATAGGATGACAGAATATATATTATTTTTATAGCTTATATGTTGGATTGACAGAATGAAGAATGTTTTATCCTTGCAAGAAAATTAAATATTCCTGTCTAATTTAAAAAGGGGATTGTCTAAAGGACTTGCTGTAAGCCTTTATATGCTTTCAGGATCCTCCTCCTGTTCATTAGGAACTGTTTTGTATTCTTTTGCAATCAGCTCTCATCATTTATTGTGTCATTTCAATCGTAAGTGGTTTAAAAATGCCAAAAAAGCTCTTTGGACATCTAGTATGGTAATTTGATGGGGAAGAGGAAGGTGTTCTTGTAGTGAGGTATTATACAGAGTATAAAATATCTCTTGGCAAGATATTGCAGTTTAGTGGCTGATTGTATGGTTTATTCAATATTGAATGGGGAGCAAGAATTCCTTTCCAGCAACAGTCATCTGTTGAGTTGTTTTTGTTTTTAATAATGCTGCTGGGAAGTTTAGGAAAAAATAATAAGTTAATTTAATAAAAAATAAAAAAGACTTGCATTCTCAGAAAAAAAAGAAAATTTTCTGAAATAGAATTTATCTCACCCTCCTTTAGGCTAATGAATAATAGCATATTCTGCTGACAAAAGGTAACTTTAGAAATATGATATCATCACAGCTAAATCTTGTTGACTGATCCCATGCAGTTAGCAGGGTGACAGCTAACTGTGAGAGCCTCATACAAATTACCCTCTCCTTGGATTTCAGATCCACTTTATGTTTCTTGTTATTATTTCTCTCATTGTCACTATCTCCAGCACTGGTGAGAAACACCTGGAGTACTGGGTCCAGTGCTGGGATCTTGGGTGAAAGAGAAACAGGGACGTACAGGAACCAAGTCGAGCAAAGGAGCATGAAGGGATGGGAGCATCTGAAACGGGAGTGTCAGAGACAGCTGAGACTGTTAAACCTAAAGATAAGATGGCTCCAATGGGGTCTCATTAATGTGTATAAATATCTGATGAACAAGAGTAAGGAAGAGGGATCCTGGCTAATCTCAGAGGTTCTCACTGACAGAACCAGAGGCAGTGGGCATAAACTGAAATACAGGACACTCCCTCAGAACACAGGAAAACACCTTTCTACAGGGAGGGTGACTGAACTCTGGCACAGGTTGCCCAGAGAGATTGAGAGCATCCATTCTTTATTAGCCTGGAGAAAGGAGGCTCAGGGGTGACCTTATTGCTCTCTACAACTCCCTGAAATGAGGCTGTAGCCAACTGGTGGTTGGCCTCTTCTCCCAGGTCTCCCAGATCTCAGAGGTCTCTTACAGCCTAACTGATTCTATGATATTCCAAATCCATCTGAACGTGATCCTGGACAGCCTTCTCAGGATGACCCTACCTGTGCAGGGGGGTTGCACTAGACCATCTCAAGTTTCAGCCCTTCTGCCACTGTTTCTGCAGTTTGACAAGAGCCAAGGACAGGCTGTGGCTGAGCAGCCTCAGTGCTACTTAGTTTATATGCAGGCTTGAGATTCTGAAAAAGGCTTTATGTCAAATTACAGACTGAGAAAGAGATTTCTTCATTTCTACAGTGAAAGAGAGCCAAAGACCAGAAGACAAAACATACATCCAGACTGAAGCCCTGTACATTAAAAGCCATAATGCCTAATCTAAATGAATTAATAGTAAAATAGACCTTCAGAGGTTGTGTAGTCCATCTCTTTGTCCCTAGGCGGAGTTAAATGTCCCTAAATCATTACTGGCAACGTTTCCAGTCATTAATGATCCTAACTATTAGAAAGAGCTCTTTGATATCTAAATTAAACTTCAGCAACTGTTGGCCCTAGAATCCCATTAATCTGTCTTTTTGCCTCACTGATCATTTAGCAGAGTTTGCAAGACTGCTGCAATTCCCTCCTCAGCCTTTTCTTCTCCAGGCTGAACAAACCCTTCAATTCTGTCCACCTTTTCTCACTAAAGACACAGGAAAAAGTCACGGGCAACTTTGAATCCAAAGAGTGGCACATGCCTGCAGGTTCTCTGCCTAGTCTAAGTGCTACCAAATGAATTACCTGGCACTCTCAGGCTGACCCTTGGAAACAGCCCTGATGTGATATGTAACACGTACTGAAAAAAATGATCTTGCAAATGCACTTAGAGGCTTTTGGAGCATTTTATCAAGGCTAAAAGCAGTGTTTAGGTCAATCTGTATGTACTTAAATGAAACCAGTGCCCCCCATGAGCAAAGATGGACACAGGGTGTCCAGTCTCTGGTGTCACTGGGCTTCCTGCCTTGTCAGGCAATGCCTGAGCTTTGGGACAGCAGATCACTGCAGGTTTACAACTGAGATTCTTTGACAACTTCCTGTGTGGAGCAGCTCCTCTCCCTCACTGAGAGAGCTGGGAGAGCTGCCTCCTGCTTCAGGCACTCAGCTGCGTTCCCAGAGCTCAGGAAAGCTCTTGTCCAGGGGGCATCATCGGCACCTGCAGCATAGCTGAAATGCACTCACCCAGAGGATGCACTGAGGTTAACCAAGTTCACAGAGCACTGTAATGCCCCAAAGTCATGCCCTTCTCAGCCCTGATAGGAGCAGACTGCACTAGCAAGCACTTGAGGCATTTTCTTTGCTGCCTCAGAGCACCAGGTAAACCTTTGCCTTCAACCACCACGGTCTGCCTGAAGAAAGCAGTAGAAAGCAAATGGATAAATACTAGTTAAAATAGGAAAGAGAGTAGGGGAAAAATTGCTCCACATCATGCCCTCTCCTCCTAGCCTGGTCAGGAAGTAAAGACTTTGAAAGCTGGATTTTACTTCTGTATTTGTTACAATACAAAGCTGAAGGAGTTATGCATGCACTAAATTCAACACAAGCAGTTCAACTTTCCCCTAGGAACAGCACTATTTGCCCAGAGACAACTTAAAAATAAGAAGAGGTAAGCCTTATATGCTGAGTTAATGAAATCTGTAGCTTCTATAAACATAATAGGGCTAGAAACAATAAACCAAGAAAACTGGTAAGAATTTATAATCACAAAAATTTGCTGCTATGTGGAATAACAAGGAACAAGAGTCTGCTCTTAAAAAAGTCTCTGAAAAATTTTTTTCTCACTCATTTCACTTTGAAAATACCTTGAGAAATAATATAAGGTATATTCTGACATTAAAATTCTGCAAAATGAATAGAAATTCACAATACTTTTCAGTGCCATCTAATCTGTATTTTTATTCAAGTGAACTCACTGAATAAAAACCAGACAAAAGAGGAAACAGGCCCAGAGTACTGAAGTGGATAAAATAATTTAAATGCAAAGTGTAGTCTGTTAAAAGTAGAGCGCACATTTATATGTTCAGAAATGTACTGATGCTTTCAATCTCTCTCACATATTACTGAAGTATGAATTATTTTACTCAAAATGTTGTAATCTAATTCTTTTGTCAAACTCCATTGATTTTAATAAGATATCACTGTTGTAACAAGGTGCAGAATTAGAAATTAAAATGTTCTAATGCAGGCATTTGCTTTTACAGATCTGTTTCAGATGTCCTTGATTATGTTTTGCTGTGCTCTTTCAAATCACCTTCCAAGTCCATTCTGTGGAGACTACAGTATTATTCCCAACCTCCTTGGGAAATGCTGTTTCTAGGAATTGACGAGCCCCCTAAGGCAGTTTGCAAAGTTTGCATTTCTCATGATACCAAGCACCTGGGCTGCAGTTGTTTGTGAGTGTGAAAACAGTACCAGCTTCTGGCAGAAGGACTAAGTTTTAAGTAGAACTTCTTATTGTCTGCTTTGACCCATTGTTATGAGCCCTGACAACAAAGGTGCGAGATCACCTATGAATGAAAAAGACAAATAGACTTGATAGCTCAAGAGAGTGAAAATTATTTGACAAAGGTTAGGGGTTTGAGCAATATTTAAGATTTATGGGTTTAAAGTTCTCTCTGGCAGAATGTCAGTTGTAATACATTTATAACTTGAGAAAAAAACCCACAATATCAGTTTTCAGCAGTTTGACAAATGAGACATTGGGGAAAAATATTTATCCTGGAACAGAAAAAGCCCAGGAAGCTTCTGTCACAGACCATGGACTTTTCAAACCATGATCACTGCACTTGCAATAGCTGATTAAGTCATATTTGGGACTATCATCAGCTTAATTTTGATTTCCTTTATCACTGTTTTACAAAGAGCAGACCTAGGTGAAGGTTAGAAAACAGATTTAATTAGTTTTCTTGATAAAGTTATTAAGCCTGTACTTTTTATTAGGCATTCATACCTACTCTGTTTCCCTCAATAGCCAGAGGGTAAAAGAGATCAGCAATGAGTAGGTCTGAAAGAATATGGATTTGTATGAACAAGAATACAGAAACAGAATTATAGGCCATGTTTTGAAGGAAAAATGTAGAAAAATGGCTTGGGGAAAAAAGTGAAAGTAAAAAGACACTGAGATATTTTGTGAGACTTTTGTTATTTTGCAGATTTGAAACAGTATCAAAACCATTTGTCACAATGGTTAATTTCAACAGTTTTCAAAGTAAAATGCTTCACTTTCCAAACTGAAAGTATTTGCTCTCCTTTGATTTCATAAAATCACTACTTTTTTTAAAATGGACAGCACTGAAAGCACATTGACTTATGATATTTCTGTGATTAAAAAAAAAAATCTTATTCAGCTGCAAATATTTCTACTCCTTGATTTTGCAATATTTTCAAAATGTTTCAGTGTTCAGTCTG
This sequence comes from Dryoscopus gambensis, assembly GCA_013389985.1. Classification (NCBI taxonomy): domain Eukaryota; kingdom Metazoa; phylum Chordata; class Aves; order Passeriformes; family Malaconotidae; genus Dryoscopus; species Dryoscopus gambensis. The sequence continues at coordinate 12,434 of WEIT01027551.1, forward strand.
GCCAGGAAATACTACAGTTTTGTAATTGCTAGTGAGTTAAAAAAATGAAATAGACTATTTTCTTAGCTGATTATATTTGGTGATAGCTCTCCATATCATCACGAAGACCCAAAGATGCTACACTCAGACCAACAACTGAGAAGGGGAAAAGGCACAGAAAATTTCATCACAAAGCCCTGCTAGTATTCAAGTATTTGGTAGAAGAACAGTTGCACTGATTTTGAAAGTAACATAATCAAAGGCGAAGTAGTAATGATTCACTGATATAGCTGTAGCATAAACAGTCCTGGTTTTTTGAAGGGAAAAGAGAAGTGGGTTGCTAACTTTCCCCAATAAGATGGCTAAAAATTTTACCTTGAAGTTTTGGCTTAATTTGCTTCATTTGTTTTAGTAGCAGTAAAAAAGAAAGTAAAAAAAAGAAAATGCCCTGGTATAAGGGAAACATCAGTGATAGAGGAAGGACAAAGTCAGTCATCTTTTCCAGCTTTTACAAGATTTGGGGTAGCACTGGGAGGGAAAACTGCACCCAAATTTTATGGAAGAAAATAAATTAAATGAAAAGTCTTCCTGAAAGTTATATATTTTTTTCCCATCACTTTTTTCCCATCTAGAGCATCATTCTGGTTTGGGGAATTAAACTTGTACCTTTTGATGCAGTGGTGAGTTGCAGGCATTCCTGATCTTTATTTGACTGGAATAGAAAGTCAACCAGCAGAGACCCTGTTTCAGTGGCATTGGCTCTGCTCTGATGTTCTTCAAGTTGAGTCCTCAAAACAAGCGGTAGCTGCATGGCATAGTATGTAGTTTGAAGCTGGGTATTTATATTACCTGAATAAAATTTAATGAAAAAGTGATGGTAAGAATGCAGTGCTTTGTGGCTTTGTGAGAAATAAGCAGTTCTCTGTAATTTTTTTTTTAAATTTTGCAATATGGATCTTGTCTATTTTTGTATGCCTAATTATCTGCCTTGCATGCTCATTCCTTGTTTTATCATTAACTTTTTTGTCATTGATATATGATTGTAACATTTGTCTCAAATTTCTGCTGTAATTTTTTTTGCCATACATCCTCATCTTGCCCCACCCCTTTTCCATGGTGGGCAGGGGTCTGGAGCTAGAACTGGGTTATTACGTTCACTGCCACAGCCTAGGGTTGATAAGCATCCCCATGGGGAATGACACTGCACAGATGTCAGATGGCCATGGTGCAAGTAAGGTCCCTCCAAATCTCGTTGTGTTCTCATAAAAATATAAGTCAGTGGAGTAACTAGGGTATTTTTATGGGATTTCCCCACCACAAAGCTAGAGTGGGTGATAAAGAGGGAAATGAAGGAGCAATACTCCTAGATCTTGTCATGTGCTTTTTCTTTCCTCAGTGCTGGAAGCTGGAGTTACAGGAAGAAAAGCAGCTCTAAGAGATCTTTGAGCATATCTAGAAATTTATTTGACAGATGCAATTGAAACTGAAAATGAAGGTAGTAGATTCTGAAAAGAGTAGGACTGATCTAGTTTAATGAAGATATTTGACAAAATTATATAACATGTGGTGCAAAAATAGCACTTCTATTCAGCTCCAGAAGAACAAGGCAACTTACTGTAAAATTGAAAAAAATCCATTTTAAAGCTGATAAAAGAAAATATGTTTTTACACAGCATGCTGTTAGCCTGGAACTCCTCACAATTTCTATCACAACCAGCTTTTGGCTGGGTTGACCATTACTTGTGGGAACATTGAGACAGCTGATAGTAAAACGCTGAAATAAACTCGGCACTTAAATATGCATGGGTACACAGATGAATATTAGATCATATATTCTTGTCTTTCATGAAGCCCTTATAACAGATGTAAGTAGTTTTGTTTTCAACTAAATATAAAAGAAATAAATACAAGATATTATTCTTCAATGGAACTAGTCAGTCTTTGTGTGAGATACTTGCAAAAATAGTTATTTTTCCATTCTGCTCCAGTTTCAGGCCTCTTGCTTAAAATACATGTCCAAACAACATGACTCTAAAACTCATCCCTAGTGTTTAAGATGACAATAATTATCTCTTACAATAACTCTACAACTCTACAACAAGCTATAATAATAATAATAATAATAATAATAATAATAATAATAATAATAACAACAACAGCAACAATAATATAATATTAATATTTTTTCTACTATTTCCTTTTCTGTGCAGGAGGCATATTATGTTATACTTTTATTTCATATTTCTAGACTTCTAAATTCAAATTTTTAGTTAAATAAAAAGTATATTTTGAACATAAAATAGAATTCAACAAAATTTTTAGAGTGGAGGAAACAGAAAGGGGTAAATCTGCAATTACCTTGACTTTCCCATGGTTAAAGGAGTCTGTAAGAGTGATGAATTCATAACATTGCTAATTTCCACCAAGTTCTGTTTCATACTTGTGTCTCTCTGCCATTCCCTTTTTATCTGAAGTGTCTGAACAAGACTCACTGGCAACCATCTGCCATGGATTTTATTTTCATTGCATTGCACTAATAGCAAAGTTGTTTATCTCTGAGTGCCTCACTCAAAAAAAAAAAAAATTGTCTAGCATCGATTGCACATGGGCTGGCTCTCTCTGCAGCTGAGAAGAGTTCATAGAAAGAACATGGGTTTCTTTCCCTCCAGTGTAATGAAATTAAAATGCATGTCCAGTTGATTCATGTGCTCTGTGTGGTAGCTATGTGTTTGTTGGCTGAGTATGGGCCATAAAGACAAATGATTCTTCTGTCACCAGCTGGCAGTGGGAGGAAACTTAAATGAGAGCCACAGCTGAGGTCCATGCCTGGTGCTCACCACCACTCCTGTGCATGCAGCTGAAGGTGCTGGGGCAGCAACCTGAGAGATTGCTGGGAGAGAAGGACAAAAGATCACCTCCAGTTCAGCTGGCTTCTGCTCAGCCTCTGGGTTTGGAGGATGCTGGAAATAATCCTCAGAGAATAAAAGACTTTTCCTTCCAGCCTCTCAAGCACCATGCTGTAGGGAATAAACCAACAGCTAATTTGAGAAATATTCTCATCGGCAAAATGTTATATTTGTCCATTGTACACTGTTGCTTGCTGTCATTTAAACAAATTTTATACAGGTGTTTCTCTGCCTCCTTGTTTTATTGGTGATGTTCTTTAATTATGCAGGTGGGTCTGATATTTTTGTCTATTTCTAGAACTTCCTGTGATTCAGTGCAACCATTCTAACTTTTTTTAATGTATACTATTATACAATATATACCTAGATAATTTATTTAATTCTGTCTGCCTTAAAATGGAAATCAGTTCACAATTATGCATATAGAGCTTAACCTTCACAAAGGTGCACAGACACTTAGCTCAGTAGAAAAGGGGACTGAGAGGCGTTAAATAGACCAGAAGGCATCAGCAGCTACAAATGCGTTTTCTCTTGCTAAGCATTTCCAGTAAAGCAAATATGAAAGAGTGCTCTGAGTAACAGAAGACCTTACTAGATGTTACCTTTTCCCACTCAGGACTTTTGACAGTCTCTCCCATCAGTAAAGAGCTGTGTCACTTGGTGATGCAGATGCCTGACTTGCTCATTCCCACCAGCAGTGGAGTTTGCATGGGTGTTCCCTGCCCTGCTTTGCTGAGCTTCAGCATTTCTAAAGGGTGCTTTGACTTGGACTGACAGACCTCTCCTGGAGCAAAGACATAGATTAAGATTCATGGAATAAGAACTGAACTCTTTTAAAGGTAGGGAACTGAACTCTTAAAGGTACGATATTTTCTCAACAGCAAACTGAAATTTCCTGGAACCCACCAGTTACAATACTATTTGGAAAATATTTTCAATTTATTTTGATTTTATCACTTTGTTATTTATAGGTTAATGTGCAATGCTATGGCTATTCCCCTATGTCTGACAAAATAAGATCTATGGCCATCAAGGAGTTGGATCTCAATCCTGAAGTAGTTACCTATGAGTTTATAATTTTTATTCTTAAACTCATGTCATAAGGGGTTTAATCTGAGGCAGGATTAACTGCAGAGCATGAGGTAAAGCACAGTAAGTGTAAACACCCTATCTTTCCATATGTGTATGAGCATTTTTGTATTTCAGAGCCTTGGTGAATGCAGGTAGTATGCACATTTTGAATTTTAAAAAAAGAAAAAATAATTAAAACCAGAAAAGCCTTAAGAAAGATAGACTGGCTATGTCCGTAATGTACTTGTGGACCCAATGTGACCCAGCTGTGCTCTTTGCTTCCTCTCTGCCTGTACCAGCAGGGGACACCTCTCGGAGCACTGCCCCTAGCAGAGAGCCACTAGCGAAGTGCACTGACCCTTCATCCAACCCTCTCTGCACACAGGGGGGATGGGGAGAGGTTTGGCCAGAGGGACTTAGTGGCCCTTAGCATTTTCCAGAAGGAGAAATGGTGTGGACCGTGCTAAAGATCATTGTTATTTGCATCTCTTGTGACCTTTCAGAATAAGACCCACTGCACACATGGTTGACCTTTCCATGGTCCAGCTGCTGCAGAGTTTGCAAAGAATATGTTTAACTTTGCTATTTGCAACAGGAATTGTATATTTATAGTGCGGGGTAAGGTCTTGCACAAAGACCAGAGGACCTAATCACTCCATATCCTCTAGACCCAGGATAGTCTTAATCTGTTTTTACTACTATGTCCCTTCAAGTAATGAAATGACGATATTTTAAAAATGATTGCTTTCATGTCCAGTTTGAGCCAAGAGAGGTGTAAAGTTGTCCTGGATAGAACTATGGAGGAATGCAACATTCCTATTAAATATACTGTGTCCACAGGTCATCTATGAGTTTTGCTTGACTTGCTGTTGGTCTTCTCCTCTTAAGCTGCCTGGAGTGAAGACTGAGGCTGGATTGATTTGGGGTGCTCTTCATCCCTTTTATGTTGAAGGGTTAATACAAGGTGGATCTAGCAGGGATCCTTGCTACCTGCATAGCTACAAATACTCTGTGTTCACTCAGTGATGAAACTGGAAGCACTAGACAAGAGAAAAAAACCCCTTGTAATAAAGGGACTCTGGAAATAAATATACTGTGAAAACATTTCTTACATAATTGTCTTCTGAAGTCTTGTAATTGGTGAGAGGAGCTGAATGAGGGAAAATGGGGATTTGGCTGATGGTGGTCAGCTTTGGAAAAATTTTTCTGAATAGGTGTTTACCCTGTATTTTCACTTGGCCTTCCTGTGCAATTCCTGGTTAATGCACATTTTTGCTCTATCTTAGAATCACATTTTTCTTCATTTCCATTGTTTCACTAAAGTGGCACAGCTCTGGAAGACCAATTCTGATGTATGAATTAAAAAAGCAACCCATGGCTTAAAATAAATAGTTTTAGAAGGAAATCAGGAAGAACTTACATTACGTATGCTAATTATAATAGGTTACTGAATGTAAGACGAAAAGGCAATTTAATATGGAATCTATTTTGCCTAACTCTAGCTGTCAAAGCTAAATTAGGAACACACAGGGGAACTAGACTATCAAAGAGAGTCATTTAGTGTCTTTCATATAAGGGGAGTGAAACAGACACCATCACAGAGCAAGTTTTTCAAAGATACTTAGATATATATTTTAGATATACTTCACTGGTTATGGAAAATCCTAACTGATTAGCTTAGACTGTGTGATGAACATGTAAATTACATGAGGCAAATCTTTGTCTTGGTACTGTAGCAAAGAAGATCATCAGATAAGACAACAGCAAGTTATTAACAGTCATGGCTAACAGTAATGACATTCGAGTCATTGAGGTAAAAATATTTAAAAATAAAGAAATCATTCCTGAAGAATCACAGAAGTGTGTCATTAACTTACCTGTTTACAGCCTCCCACATTCACAAAGTCTATACTGTCTCTCTGCACAGAGATGGATGTTTGCCCTTCTTGCATGGTCAACAGGATATAGGGGACACTGGGTTGAAGTGTGTGTAGATTAGGTCATAGAGATCTGTCCATGGTGTCTGGGTTGACAGAGTTGTAGCTTAATCACATTTAATGTGAAAAGAAGCAAGCACCATCAATGAAAAGGTAGGAGCTGTCATTTGGAACCGAGGAACGGTCACTTAGCAGTGACTGGAGGAAACATGAGAATGCTGATGTAGAACCCAAGAAGTCATTCAAATATTTGCTGTTTTCCTGCTTTAGATTTCAGTTCTGAATTTAAGGTTGCTGCAAACGAGGCATGGTAGTCAAAACATATTACTGGCCATAACAGTGGCAGACATCAATAGCTGCAGTGAAATTAGAAATGCTTGTTTAAAAACTTCCTCTCAACATTAAACTCTAGTACTACATAGGCAAAATACTAATATTTTTGTTTCACAAGCTAATAGCTTGGTTGAGTGAATATTTGTGATAGGAGTTATTTGGGAGCTACTAAAAAGTGACACAGAAAATTCTGGTGTACCAGCAGGGTTGCTCAGCTCCTAGGAAACAACATCTCACCAGCACTAGATCAGCAACAGGCTCTGTGCATCAAGAGGGTACATTGCTGGTTACTTCTGCTTAGTGACTGTACTTTTGGTGGAGAGTTGGAAAGAGAATTAATGAACTCATGGTGTTCCTTGCTGTCTTTGTACCTGAACAAACAGGATGCGCTGAGACTATGAGAAAAGTGACAATTCAATTACTTTAGTTTAAGGCATGGGAAGGCTGAAAATTTTTGCTTTGAGAATGGGGAGGCTCTTTAAAAGCTATTTAAATGCTGTGTAGCTGGAGTATTAAACAGACATTGGAGAATACTGAGGAGAAAAGATAGAAATGGCAGGAAATTCTGGTGGTGTGATTGTAACTTGCCTGTGGGTGAGAGGTGTCATTGAATTAGCTGTGAATCATATGAACTTGGCACCGCACTGTGATTTTTGGCCTCTATCAAATTTCAGTGAGTGCCTGTGCATTTGGTGGCTATATTTTTATGTTCCCTCTAATCAGTTCTTGTATGTCAGTCATTTTGTAATTCTATTAAAGGCTAAGCTTGAAGAGCAAGCTCTATGCAAATCCTGTGACATTGCTGACTTTCTATCTGTGCTAGAAAAAAATGACAACACAAGTACAATGAATGGGGTGACCCTGCCTACTGACAGTATTGCAGAGCCAGAAAACATTTCTGTAGGGGCCATGAAAAGTGTGAGAAGCAGAAATAACTAGAAAAGAAAGTAACTGTATCCCCAGAATAAACACAGACTAGAAGTCAGTGTTTCCTCCAAATGTTAACCTGTGGCCATTCTAAAATCCAGATGATGACCCCAACCACTGATAAGAGAGTCCTGGAATGTACAAGAGGAAGCTGCTGGGCGGGTCAGCATGCCATGGGCTGTTCTCCCAGCTGCTCCTCTGCCAATCTTTGAGGGTTCTGGAGATGCACCAGAACCTGCTGCTTCCTCCAGAGCCATAAATGAGAAAAGAAGGGCTGACCACTTCCCTCCAGCAACTAGGAGTGTTTCTCCCAAAATCAGAGGGATCTGCAGTATCTCAAAAAGGGAGGTGCACTGGCTTTCTTCAGCAGCATTTCTGGGCCCTCCATCCTCCTTCGCTATGATCCACTGAGAATGGTGGTCTTGCAGGTAATGTTAAACCCTGCAGCATTTCCCACATTTCTGCTGCTGAACACCCAGAAGCTGGGTTCTAGGAACTATGCATTTATAAAAATGGATTGCAGGCTGTCCTAGTTCCAGCCAGGGACAGGGGTCATTTTCCCAGTAGCCCTGAGAGGATAGTTTGGAGCCATGTAGGCGTGGCCAATACATCCTGTCACCCCATACCATCTTACATCATGTGTGGGAGTGACTCTCACACTTCTGAGAGGAAGGGGCACCATTTCCAGCCATGGGAAAACATGGTGGATGTCGGGTCCATCTACCATTGTTCATTGTCTCAGCTTGGAGAGCGTTCTACTTGTAAATCACCCTCTCTTTGTACACTGCTGTGATTAGTATTGTTGCTGTTACTGTTCATTTTCTTATCTCATTGCTGTTTCCAGTAAATTGTTCTTACCTCAGCCCATAATCTCTGCCTTTTGTGTCTCCCACTGGAGAGGGAGGGAAGCAAGCAATCGGCATCTGATTTGGGAGAGTCTCCTTGCAGGGGGGCACTGAACTAGGGCGTGCTGTTCCTAAACCACAACACAGCCCAAGGTCATCCCTGCAAGTGGATGGGACTTGTGACTACTCACAGTGGCAGACTTCCATTATCTGCTCACTTCATCGCTTGCCTATTCTAATTCCCTGACAAATTCAGTGCTGGTGGGGAGTGCATTTATGATGTGTTACGCAAAGGTGAGCCAGAGGTATAGTACATGTCATAGTAATGTAGCCAATATCAGTGGTTTACAGTGCAGTGAGCCTTCTATTATTTGAAGCTAGGATAAAAAACAGAAATCAAATTGAAATCAAGATTATTGGTCCACTAAGATGAAAACTATTTGCCTAATGTGTGAATTTCACTTAAAAACATGAAATCATTTTCTGACTGTTACTTTCCTTGAAAGAAAGGCATCACGAATTTTATAGTACTTCTTCAAGAGCAAGTTTTGTATTACTCATGGATAAGACTTCTTGAGCCAGTAACACTTTATTCCTCCTCATTTGATTCGGTTCTTCTGGAGAATTGTTTCAGATATATTTGGCTTTGAGATCACCTAAACTTGGGATTTTGTGCTTCTGAGAAATTTGTCCCCTTCTGGTCTTGCTCTTGATAGATTAATTCTTTTTCACACACACAAAATAATATAATGTTGTTTTTGTAATTTAGAGAAGAGTAAACCAGTTCCACATGCATGTATTTCCCCAGACTCTCACAGCAACTGAAAGGAACTGACATTTTTGCCAGCTGCCGGCTTTGTGCAAAAAGAACACAAAGAAAACAAGCAGAAATGTCAAGTTTAGATAAATGTGAACGCTTCACAGGTTATACAGTTTGGAATAGTCTCTACCATGACAACTTTCCTTCAGTGGCTCTGAGATATCTAAGATTTTCTACAGTTTAGAGAGCTTGTATATTTTTGTAATATACTGTGCTTGATGAGACCATATTTTTTGATGAACATCTGTGTTTTTTATTGTAGGCACTTCCCTCTAGCACTGTATGATTATGACTGAATGTACCCCCATAAGAGTTCACTGCCAAAGTCTGATCCTGTGCACAAGCCTCAAATGTACCTCAGAGGGAGGTACATCTGTTGAGCAGGACTAAACCTTCTCTTTCATCTGTGAAGAGACCACACAGTGTCCTTCAGCCACAACTGTGCACACAGAACAGAAGATGGGCCTGATGCTTCTATCACAGGTAATTTTGTGCCCCAGTGGCTTTGCACTGTCAGACAATTTTTCTGGGATAGGTTTCACAGGAATTTATGCCTGAGCTAGTCGTAGGGATGCGCTTCACAGTCAGCAGAGCCATGAAGGGCATGTAACTTGTACTGGACAAATGCTTCTGTTTACTAGCTTCAAAGAAGTCTAGATAACCAGTTCAGATGTAGACACCAGCTAAAGAGTTGGCTGGAGTTTTCTGCTGAATTTCACTGTAGGTGTGCTCCTCTTCTTCTCTATTGCTCAGCTTCTGCAATTTGAAACCTGCCAGTGCTGCCATCAGGAAATAGGGCCAGCAGAGTCAGTTTACGTGGCCTTGTTGCTCCAAGTTGTTCCACAGATCGCAAGCATCCTATGGCCCCAAAAACATGGTGCCCTCAACTTCTGTGTTGATCTGCTCACAAATTTGCTTATCAATGATTTTCTCAGGGCACATTTGACCATGTTCTTCCTATATTAAGGATTTCTTGTCTCAGTGGTGGATAGATGTTAGAATTTGTCACAGAAGCTTTTGTGAAGGGGGATTTTTCTAAGGTTTGTGTCCAGGCTCAGTACAGATGGAAGCGTATCTGATCTGCTTGTCTGGCTGGTTTGCTGAAACATATTCCACCACTAATCTGGAAAAGCCAAGGCTTTTCTATTGAAAAATTGGCATACAGAAGCAAATCTGGTCCCAGCACTGCAGATGCATAAAGCACTTTAGCAGAGGGATAAATGTGGTTTTTCTGCACAGACTGTGCTCCTTCTCTCTGCAAAACACAATCCTTCTCTCAGACAATCTCTGCAGGAATGACAAAGTGGTGTTGATCCTGGAGAATAGTTTGCAGCTTTTCACCATCACCTTTGCAACTAATCCAATGCATGAACTCAAAGCCTGCAAGAAGGAGAACTCTGAAACCACTTTTGCATTTAATGAAGGGCAATTTGGAGACTTCAGAGTCATATTCTTATCAGTCAAGAGTCAGAAGAAACATTTGGTATCAGTGCCTTTTTTTTTGTACAGGATGACATTTTGAGGTTGTTTTGTGCCTCTAAAAATGTCTGTGAAACATACATGGAGAGTGGAGAGGGAAATTTTGTCTGGATGCATTAAGGTGAGATATAACCGCACAGTGGCATTTTAGATTCCCTCAAAGGAATCTAAAGGGAGCAAAGGGCTGAACAGTAGAGGACAAGGCCTAGGACAGGAAGAGCATTGTTTCCACACATCCTTCTTCTAAAATTATTCAGGATAGAAGTGGAACAAATACTTTTCTAATGGTGGGCTGGGAATATAATATAATCATTATTTTGTCCTTAGGCTATTATGACAGAGGCCTGATGATTCTTCAAATGGACTCCTGCATCTGAGAATGCATTAATAAAAATGTCCTGCTTATCCTGCTTTACTAGACTTTCTAGAGCAGAAAACTAGGAATAGCTTATTTTTTTCTATTTTCTACAAAAAACCTGGAAATAAGTTAATCTCGCTTAGAATGGGCATTGGAATCAAATAAATGAATAAAATATTGCTGTTTCCACATGGTCATGTAACTGAACAGAATTGTAATTTACAGTCAACATAAGAGCATTGAAAGACAATTATATGTGATGGCGAAATTGAGGGAATTCTGTTCTATGACAAGATCTGTATGAGTGAGAAGAAATATGTACAAACTGTGACTGGATGTGAAAGCACTGCCCGTCACTTTGGTCAGAGTTTCATGAGCTGTCAGACCAGGAGAAACCATCCAGTATGAAAATCATCTCACTTAGATAGAAGTTCAATGTCCCATATCAATGTGAATTGCCCAGTGCACACTTTAGAAACAGTGGAAAGAAACAGGTGCCTCTAGTGAACAATTTCTCTGCCCTGTTTTCAGGATTGAACACAGTACCCTCTGAAGGTGCTTATTTTTTTTAAGGAAAGCACCTCAGCCTGAGGTGCTGGTTTGAGCTGTAAATGAATTATGTTTAGATCCCTAACTTAGGGCAGTTGAATCTCACTACTAAACTAATGGGAGACTTATATGAAATTAAATTTTTGAGCTAAAGCATTTTATGGAAAAAACCAACAAATCTTGTGTTTAAAATGATCAGTCATGAAGGATCTGTTGCATTTTCTAGTAAATCAATACCACTGATATTCGTATTTATACTGTTTTTAAAGCCCTTTGCTTTATTTATAGCTTGAATTAGTCTACCTTCAACTTCTAGCTAATAGATCTCATTAAAGCCTGGCCTGCTCCAGTAAGCTACTGCATATCTTTGCTTCTATGCAGTGTATGTGGGGATTTATCTCTTTTTAATTCACTTGTCTCAGTATCAGGTGTCTTGTCTGAATAAATCATTTACTTTCCCCTCGTAGCCCACAGAGACAGATAATGTTTTGTCTGGGTTGTTTGGGACATTTGTTTTCTGCTGGAGGAAAAGCACCCTGGGGTGATGACACTTTCCTTCAGTTACACAGGAGGCCTGGAAGAGGTGACTTACACTAGGTGACACTGGATCAGCCAAGACCAGGTGGAATAAATTCTTCTCTGAGATGTGCTCATGACCTTCCTAACCTTGCTTTCATTAAATTAAGCACACTAAGCTGCTGGAAACAGCCTTTAAAGATTTTCTTAAATGATTTTCCCCTCTTCCTTCTCTCTCTTCTGTAGTCTGTTGTGTTGTTCTCAATTGAATTCTGAGTTTCTTAACACTCCTCTCAATGAGTGGACAGATGTGGATGAGTGATCAGAAGTGGACACTCTCGCCTCAAAGGAACATACTCTCCTGCTCCTACTTGGGATTCCCATTTGAATTTGTAAGGATTATGACAGCAGAGTGCTTTGAACAATGCCCAGTCACTCATGCCTCAGTATGATTGATTTTCTGCCATGAACCTGAAATCCTTTCTAAATAACCACATCCCAAAACATGGTTCTCCAGCCTGTGCACATGACTTACATTCTTTGAAAGGATAAATGTTTTGAGGGGCTAAGATAAGGCAATCTATTTTTAAATTCCAGATCTTTGGATATTAGGATATTAGGAAAAAGTTTTTTACAGAAAGGGTGATAAAGTACTGGAATGGACTGCCTGGGGAGGTGGTGGAATCACTGTCCCTGGATGTGTTTGAAAATGACTGGATATAGCACTCGATGCCATGATCTAATTGAGGTGTTAGGGCACGGGCTGGACTCGATGATCTTGGAGGTCTCTTCCAACCCATACATTCTGTGAATTCTGTGAATCTCAAGACACATAAGGCAGACACTGTGTAGAAGGGTAATACTTAATCTATAAAATTTGACCTTAGCTGAAATTACAGTGATGTGGCTCAGAGGAGACAGTATTTTGTAAACCATATGTTCTCCACTCATGGAATCACAGTGTAGCCACAGAAAGTAGTCATAAATTAACTGTTTGAATGCCTGAAAATATGTGATGCAGAGGAATCTTGCAGGAATTCTGCCTCATGCTCACACATCCCTCATATGTGCAGTGGCAGGTCTTTGGAAGGAGACCCACATCTTCTGTGCACATAAATGTCAGTTTGGCTGGAATCTGTTCTCAGCTGAACCAGCCTGAATCTAAAGGAACATCACTGACTCTGCAGCTGTCACTCTAGGTTTACACACTTGTAACTCAGCCTGTTCTGAAATCTCAGTCAGTCTGCATCTTCATGGACGGAGTGTGTAATTTACTGAAAGTTTGTCTGCAAGAGAGAAAATAAGACAAAGGATACACAGAAAATTTTTTCCATTTCTCAGATACCCTCAGAATCTTAGGAAAATGTCAGGTGCTTTTAAGGAAAAGATACAGTGATGAATTTGGTGTACTGTATCCCAGATTGCAATACTAAAGACGCATGGATAATGCTTGGGAATATCTATGTACAGACAGATGTAACCTTGTGGCTCTTCAGCTCCAGGCCAGAAGTCATTTGCCCATTGCTGTTGCTTGTGCTCAAAATACCAGGTCTTGACAAGTATTTTTATTTTCTGTAATGGAGTATAAAATTAGCCCATGGTGAGAGGAAACCATTGGAATATTTTAACCCCATGCATTTTTAAGGAGGTCTCAAGTACTCCAATGTCACAGGTACAAGTATTGCCATGGAAATATATAGCCAACATCAGTCCTTAAAACTAAACTGTGTTACGCTTGAAGTTGTATATAAAAACTGTGGGCACCTGCTCCCATTTCTGTTCCATACTATACAAGTGCTCCTGGAAATGTTTTCTCATTATGTCCTGTTTTTATTTTATTTACTAAAGTCTTCTGATTATAATAAAGAAATATATTCACGTAATTCAATATGGTAATTAAAAGACTTGCTTTATACAAAATAATTGCCCTACATTTTTTCTTCTGGTTTATTTATTCAGCTTCCCTCCACTTCTTCCCACACATGGGTCTTTTACTCAGCTTTTTTCCCCCTGAGGAGTAAGAGATGAAATCATCATCATTAAACATTTAATTTTATTCCATATCCCTCACAGCTTCAGATTTACTCCTCTGAGAATGTGTTTTATTTTAGCCATAATGGTTTGATGGTGGTTACCAGAGGCTAACTTTAATAAAGGTGACTGAAGTATTTTCTAGAGAATAATTTTCTTTTGGAAATACTCCAAAGAACAAGAATGTATCAAAAGGTGAATAAATTGCAACCGGAAAAAACTGCAGCAATAAAACTGCTATATTTTATGCTGGCTATGCAGAAATACAGATTTTTGGTTTTATTTATTTTATTTTATTTATTTTCATTTCAATTTGCTGTATGCTTAAATGTAGCATGAAATATGTATTTCCTTCTATGTAGTGTTACACATTTTCAAATTACACAGTAAAATGATCTTAAATCAAAATAGCTTATAACAACTATATAAATTCTTGCACAGTGCATCCAAACAACACAAGACTGGCTCCTTTAGGAGCTAGTGCAGCAAAACAACACTCAAGCTCCCGTATGCTTTCAGGCACCTCAACCAGCTTCCCTGGAGTTTCCTGTGCCCTGGAGATGGCTTAGCTCACACCCGAGCAATGCCCTCTCTAATTACCTTTTTTGCTCTCATTCCTTTTCACATTCTTACCTCTTGTCCCCAGCCTATTTCTCTCTCCCTCCCCCCAGCCCCTCCTCTGTGTCCGCTTGATGGCTGGTGGGAGAGTGATGTGCCCCATCTCTTTCTGGGCACTGAAGAGCTCTGGGCTGCCCTGTTTCTTGCACAGGAAGCCGGCAATCACATCTTCCAGCTCACAGCAAAAGCTCTGACAGCCACTGAACAGAGCAGAGCATTGGGACTGGCTCTGAAATACATTTCTTATTATATAAGGATTTGGGCTTGAGGAAATATAATGATAGCAGGTGGCTTTAATGAAAATTATTTTGGCATGATAGGACTCAAAAGCCCTAGCTCTAGCCACCATTCACCCCTTAATATGCTAGTACACACACCAGGAAGATTTGAGTCAATTAGCAAGCCTCAGTCACAACTGATTTGGGGAGGAACAGCCTATCCACTTGAGACTCCTCAGATGTGTAACTAATATCAAGTTGTCAGCTTACATTAATTTTTACACATCTTGGCTACATCAGAGATATACAGGCAAAATCTAGTGTTCAGAGGAATGACATGGAGTTGAGGACTCCACAGGGAACTTAATCAGTGCACACATTATATCGATCACAAGCAGTTTTTTCATTGTGATGAGATTTCTCTCCTTGTGTAACTCTTTTAGAATAATGTGTAGAAGAAAATATAATAGAATGGAAATTGCATCTGCAAAATACAAGAGGCAGTTGGAATATTTTGTGAAATGCTGCTCAATGAAGCAAAACATTTCTCACAGTACGAGTTCTCTGTCTGAAAGATGCATCCAATATGCATAAATGTAGGTGACTTTCAGCCTCAGGGACAGGGATTGTCATATAATCATAAAATCATTGAATGGCCTGAGTTAGAAGGGACCTTAANACCGCCTTCACAGTAAAGAAATTTCTCCCTAATATCTAATCCAAACCTACTCTCAGTTTGAAGCCATTCCCCCTTGTCCTGTCACTCCATGCTCTTGTGAAAGGTATCTCTCCATCCTTCTCACAGGCTCCCTCTGGGTACTGGAGAGCCACAATTAGGATTACTTATGAAGGGCTGAGTCTGATCCCAGTTAAAACTGCATGATCTGGAATGAACTGATTTGACTTTACTGATGCAAATGGGGTCCAAGACTGGCATTGAGTTTAACCTGAGGGAACTGTTGCCCTTTTCTGCAATAGCACAATATTCTCAAAATAAATTGTTAAAACTGATTATTTAAAAAAATTCAAAATGTACAAAAAATTTAAAGTTTATCTAGAGCCAAACCTCCCAGACATCTACCTAACACCAGGAAGCAGCTATTCCAGATCTCTGTTTTTACACCTGGGATAAGAAGATATGCAGCAGGGGCCATACACAGAAAACACTGAGACAAAGTCCCATTTTATCTGTGGAACATCAAGGCATAGACGAACTCAGTAACTTTGCCTGAAGACGCACAGATAATCTCAAGATACAGGATACTCTCAGCATAAAGGCTCATTCCTTGCTTAAAATACAGTTAGTTCCAGTATGAGTCAAAAGAGAAGCCTAGACTTAAAGTACTATCCACTTAGTTGGCACCATTTTGTGCTCTCCAGAGTTGACTTTATCATCTACAGTTCTCCCGCACAGCTCCCTGCAAAGGTATCTGAAAGTCTCACAAGCGCCAAGTGTCCATAACCTAAAGGATGAGAAACATCATGTTACATAAAAAATTGTTCAGCTCAAAACTGTTAAAACTTACTTATTTATTTTTTTTTCCCATCAAGTACACCAAATAAATTCTTTAGGAGCTTAGTCTCATGCTTCTGATGGCTGAATGTATCCAGAATATTGCAGTTTAATAGGAAACAAATAATGTAGGCAATCCAAAATTTCTCAGTCAGATTTCATACTTGGGCTAAAAATTAAGAAGGATGTTACTAGTTGTGCAAAGTTCCATCTTGTTGTTGCTTTGCTGTTGGCATCTCAAGAGGTTACTGACTATATTATGGGCCCTAATTCTGCTCTCAGTCTAGTTTATTCTAATTTTATTAAGTTTAATAGTTTATTCTGATGCTCTGATGCAACCATCTGAAAGAGCACAATCAAGCCTAAATCTGCATGAGGCTAACATATAGCTTGTAATCTTTAAGAGCTCCCACTTTAAAAAGAAATGTGCCAATTAGTTTTTAATAAAATCTCATTATTTTAATAAAACAACAGTTTTCTAGATGTGTTTAACATCACAAGCTTGTTCAGACTAATTCTGGTTTTCTTAAGATATAATCAGCAACATATACTTTCACTAGGTCTGAATACTTATATATTCTACTTACTAATGATACTTTAGTATCTTCCATTTTTTCCCATGGAGGTTATGTCATAAAAAAGACCAGGCAGTAAAAGTAGTAAGGAGATGCTGTAGTGGAGTGACTCTGCCTAGCTCACTCAGCAGATTAATGTTTCCTTTTAGAGGATATGCTACTGGAAATGTGTAAGGATTGCCTGCCATTTGGGGATGAAGTATTTTACTACCTGCAATATTACCTACCTGTTACACCATTAAATAATTGACAGTCAAATAAGATGTATAAGATGCGGTGAAGGCAACCCTAACTTTGAAAAGATAACATTGTCTTTCAAAACTTGGTACACTCTCACAAATTCAGGGGAGTGGGGAGGAGTAATTTAGTTCCATTTTGGGGCACTCTGCAGTGACAGGCCCACATCTGGAGAGAGGAAACAGACCTCTCTCATTTTCAGAAGTACAACCCAGACTGTAAAGTTTCCTCCTCCTGAGTCATAGAAAATCCTGCCAGCAATCCCACTGACCACGTCTATCCATGCTGGACTGTGTTTACTGCAAAGCAAACTTTAGCCCACAAGCTCCCAAGAATGTATCTCTGTACTCTAAGGCCAAGTTAAATCTGCCTGCACTGATAGAAACTGTGAAACAGAAAGACTCATCTTGAATGATCAGCATTTACAGTAAAGGTAATATTGTGATCCAGTGACCTGGAAATACTCGAAAAGTGAGCCCAAATGACACTCTGGAGCTGCTTCAAAAGCAATAGCATGGCCCAAGATTTTCCCAACATGCTCATGTTTAGTGCGAGGCAGTTTCAGGAAAAAATTACATTCAATTGTGCAATGGAGTGGCCACAGTTTGTCCCCCAACAAATTAATCAGTCATCTTGTGTATCACATTTATTTCAGAGGAACTGTTGAAAAAGAGCAGATTTCAGCATTACTATTTGTATAAACTTAAGGAGTAAAGTCAAAACAAACTTCTGGGGAAAACGACTGCTAACTTTCTGCTGAAGTTTCCCAAGGAAAATGACGCACGCATGAACAATTTCAATTTCAGATCAATTTGAATAAAAGAGTTCATACGTAATCCCAGACAATCTTCAGTAACCTGCATTCAGGGCAGGAAACACTTTATGCATATCGTGGGGTAAAGGGGACTTAAACAAACGCTGCCTATGTAAGACTACAGGGCTGGAAAGGATCTTGTAGCTCTTCTACAATACCCTACACTGAAGATAGACTAAAGATGCCTATAACTTTCCCAGAAGTTGTGTGCCTAACTTGTTTTTAAAAATCCTCTAGCAAAGAAGGAAAGAAAAAGCTGCAACAGCATCAGTCAATAGTCTCCCCCATTGTTTCACTGTCCTTGTGGCCAAAAGGCTGTCCTTATTATTCAGCCAAGGCCAGTTAACTTGTCAGCAGTGAACAGGGTCAATAAAATTCATTCTTGTCAAATCTGTTTTTACCATTTTAATATGCTCCAGGCACTTATAAATTGGTTACCTAACCACCTATTCCAGAATAATTCCAGGAACTGGTGTCGCACTGAATAATCTATAATTCCGTTTGTGGTTGGGGTTTTTTTTAAAGGTAGGTATTGTATTTGCTTTTCTTGCATGAGATCTGCCCATCTTCTTCGAGTTTTCAAAGATAACAGCATATTTCAGGGATTTATCCATATTCCCTTAAAGAAGTGAAGCTGAATGTCATCAGGACCTGATGGCTTCAATTACACGTAACTTATCCAGACATTTTTTAACTTAATTTACCACTATTCTGGTCATGCTCCTATTTTCACATTTAATTTAATGTAGTTAAGTATCTGATCAGAAATTAATCTTCTTATGTGAAGACAGTGAACACCAGTACTCTGTGAATTGCCTGTTAGGTTATGAACCTTTAGTTTGTCCTTCTTTTGCTTCTCATGTACTTACTTTACCTTGCATAATTTTGCTACCTTTATGTTCCAAAATACTGTTAACACCTTACCCTCTGAACTTTCTCCATTCCTATTAAACTTGTATCTAATTATGTTCCTTATTTCTACTTTTTGTATGGCTCCTTTTGATTTTAGGTTCTTAGGAAGGTCTTGATGCAGTTGTAATGCACTTTGCTCCTAATATTTTAAGTTATCTCCTGTAAGTTTATCACTGTACATTTGATGTAGCTCCTTCCACCATTCCTGATGTGCTTTATCTCAGATTATGTATTTCAGAAACTCAAGTCACACTTCTTTTTACTGATATCTAGGCTTCTCTCATTGTGCTTTCTTCTAAAATTTAGCTCACTTCTAGCTTTAACAACCTCACTGATGTAGTGATTGCTGGTTTGTGGGTGACTAAATTAGAGGGTTTTGTTACTGAGATTCTTAAATTGGAAACAATGAAAGAAAACTGAAGTGCCTTTGTGCTTAAGCTGTGAAACTTAAAATTGCTCACAGACACAGTATATTTATATATATTGTTCATGTAAAGATTACTGACAATCTCAGAGGATTTTTGAAACATTCAAGACACCCTGCTTTGAATATCAAAAGTCAATTTTAAATTCTGTCATAAATTGATGTGTCTTACATTGTCAGATCATATCTGGATATTATTCACCTTTGCGGGGACTCCTTGGGGTAAAAGGCCTCCTTGGACCTCTTGACGTGTGCACATCACAGCCTCATCGTGGTTATGAGTAATGCCCGTGAGGCAGAGAGAGAAGGAAATAAAGGAAAAAGAGGTTGCATAGGGACAGTGTAATTAAGCCTGGCTTATATTCATGAATCCATGTAGAAACTAAATAAAAGCAAAATGTAAAGAAACCTCCAGAAAAACTTCCAGATGCTGCTATTATTCAAAGAAGGGAGTACAGTTGACAGAAAGCAAAGCCTACACTCTAGTTGTGTCAGTGGATTAATGTCAGGAATATGCCAGTGCTACTCCATGGAGCAGTCAGTGATGACAACTTTTTCTCAGCAGTAAGAGGCTTCAAATCCACACAGCCAAAATCTGCATTTCTCTGGCAGCTGGAAAGGTCAGCTGGCATCCAATCTTCACTGATCAGTAAGGCTCCCTTCTGGCTACTACAGCACACAGCTCATCTTCAAGGACTGGCTTCGTATGTCAGTTTTTGGAGAGTCTTTCAGTGCGAATATCACAGAAAAGCACTTGTCACAACTAAGAGCATGGGCTTTTGAAAGGATTTAGAGAGCTAGACTCAAATGGTCCGTTATGACAACATTCCCGCAGGCTAATGTATACTCAAGGACATTAGTCTCCATTTTCCTGTGTGGTCAGTGCAGAGAGAAAGGCCTTCTGAAGCTCTAAACTGTCTTCTGGAGGAAAAGATCTCTCTTCAACCTAAGCAGATGGCAGCAGGCTACAGTATGGGAGTTCTTGTGTTAAAACGCAACAGTCATAGCAAGAATGTCATGATCTCTTTGAAAAAACAGACACTGTATATTAATAAATACCTACCTGCAAACGTATTTGCTCCTTGAAGTAGCATGCTTACTGCCCTTCATAAAAACACTCAAAAAGCATCCAAGGCGTGGAAAGATCTAACATACTATAGGCTACTATAATGCTTCCTGTCCCCAGAAATCAGAATGTTTTGCAGCTACTAATGAACTAAGCTCCACAAAGATGCTCAGAGTCAGATTTTAAAGTAGATATTACCAAAATACCATTAACACAGTATTCCAGAGTGGTTATCAGTAATCATGAATAGTAGCTTACAACTTCCTACACATACATTAAGCTCTCTTTTTAAGTCCTATAAGCCTGGCCAAACTCCTCTCATATGCTCTGGGAAAGAGAAGCACTCCTTATCAGAAAGATAAGGCTAATCCTACTTTGCTCTATATGAGTGCATTGGAATACCTGAAATGTGGCATCTGTGCATTCTGCTGACAGCATGCAGTTGGTCTAGAAGAGCTGTGTTTCTTCCGCCCTCCATGAGAACACAGTTTCCCGTAATGGCTGTTTAGGAAACCATATAGAGCAACCGTCATCTTTTATATTTAGTCTTCAGAGATACACATGCATTTTCCCCTCTTACTGTGTCAGTTCTTCTCCTCCCACTACAAGGGTGAAATACTAATTGGCAAAGCTGACAGGAGTACACATACCCTGTTGCAAATACATCTCTAAAGAAGAAAATGTTACATTCTGTCTTTAGGGCACAATTAAATTAGTTACTTCATTTTCTGCAGAGGAAAAGTAAAAATCCTAAACACTCCTGCTTCAATGATAATATTTCAGCATCTTGTAAGTGATGGCTTGGAGACAGTAAGGGAGTCTATTCAAAACCACAAAAATGTACAGAAATTTCCAGGTCACTAGTCCTCTGCTACTCTTAGAAATCAGTCCGGTTATCCAGTGCCTCTCAGGGAAATCATGGGTTACTATTAACATGGTCTACCTACTGTGAGCAATGTGGCTTGAACTCATGACATGATGACAATTAAAGATAACCAGAAAGTACTTTTCTGTCCATGTGTAAGGTCTTATTTCTGGGATGAATGGTCTGCACCTGGACAACAGTTCTCCATGCAGGAGGAAATTACTAAGACAGTATGAAAATTTAATCTATTTTCAAAAGCCTGAGCCCCTACCAAGGTTCAGGTACTGCTTTTGTTTTTCACTTTTGACTTCTGTACATTATTTTCCCACCTTTAACTCAAAGGGTGGTATCCTTCTTCTGGCAAAATTTTCCCACTGCAACGTTTCTATTTTTAACAAATTGCAGCCTGTGCTCTCCACAAAAGAAGCTCATTGCTTCTGGGCAGCAAGAAAACAGCCCTCCTCTGAGGCCCAGTCATCACTCTGCCTTTGAACAATTTTGGTAAAAAAAAAGGGGCCCCCTCACACATGTCATCACTGTGAAATGCACCCGGCATAACACAGCAGGTGACATAGCCACACAGATAATGAAAGCTAGTATAGTCCTCAATGCCTTGTTGCAGATGAGCATAAATTTTACAAGTTATGCCTTACTGAGCAGAATCTGTAGGAGAGCTTCAGGAAATGTCTCCATAACTCTTGAATTATTACTAGTGCCCATGGTATCTTGTACAGGCCTAATTGGATACTATTGTATGTACTGGATAGGGAGAGATTTACTGGTATTTTTGAAGAATATGAAAATGACATAATAATGAGAAAATAGCTTTATAACATTTTTATGCATCATTATGATGAGAATTTTAAAACTTCTTTCCATCACTCTTCTTTATTATGAAGCAATTATAAATCACCATGAATGTGCCAAGTACACAGCACGCTGATTCTTCTGGCATGCTTTCCAACAATTTTTCCCTGCTGAATGTAAAAGGAGCAGGGTCTGGCCGTGCTGGAGAGCTGGCTATGTGCATTCTAATCACATAATCTCCCAGGCACTCAGGTGAGGTGACAGGCACACGACTGAGTTGGGAATTCATCACAAGCAGTCCAGCAAACTTTTTTGCAACAGCAATTTTCCACATGGAGCACCGATGAGAATTAGTTCTTTAATAATTTTAATGCCAAGAGCCACACTGCCAACCCTATAATAAAATTCTTGGTGAATAACTTGGTGATGAGAATGCATCTTCTGCACTCTTACAAGTGTTTTCCTTGCTATATGAAGAGAAGAAGCGTGTTTTCACAACTGATATGAGCAGGTGCTGTTGAAGGCCCTCCGACTCTGCATTTGGTGTGAATTACTAGGTGGGACTGCTAAAAGACAAAACATTACAGTGTTAAAGGACTAAAATGACTGTTTTTAATAAAAGCAGTGATTTCTGACATTCTACTCTATTTTTTTTAATCTGTAATGGGAAGGAAATTTTCAAAAAATCATATGCCACAAATGTAGCAACAATAATAACATCCTGTCTAAATATATTTTTAAAATGCAAAATGATGTACAGGACAGCATACTCAACAAATCGGCTTATCTCTATAGAAAATATGGATCACAGAGACCATTCACTGCAACATGATCATTTTGTTTAAATTATATGGGCTGATTGTCCATGCTTGAAAATAAAAAGGGAGGGGATACACATACATTGAAAAATAGGTGCATTATCTTTTTATGAACAAAAAGGGAAGGAGAAGAGAGAAAACAAAACTCTTTCATCACCAAATTACAAATCAACTGATAGAGTTGCAACAAAAATGTCATTCACTTGCATTTGCGAAAGTAGTTTAAAAAATAAGATTTGGAATTATTTCAGGCAATAGCTCAAATATATTAACTTTTGCTTAGTAGAACAAGGTCAGAGAAGCAAATATATCCTGTGCTCTTTTGCAAAACACCTCTTTCAACAGGATCCAGCCTTGACTTACATCTCTGAGTGGTGAAAAGCTTTGTTTCCCTTCCACCAGTGTTTTTCCAGGCAGTGGTGGACTGCCTGGAAAAAGGCTCCAGATTTTGTTTGTTCTAAATACTCACGTAATAAAAAAATATAACAAATCTAGTGGCTCTCTGATGCTGGTGTCAGGTAAAAAGAGCAAAGAGGACAGAAGTCTGATGTTGCCTGGTCCGAGGCTCTATCTAGTGCTATAAACCCTTGCTCCAAAGGCAAAAGGCTAATTGAGCTGCTCCAGGCAACAGCAGTGCTTATCAGAGCTAATTTATTTTGTGGTCTATTATTGCCAACATCACCTCAGCTACCAGGGAACGTGCTAGAAATCCTTTTGTTTCTGTGAAAGGACATTTTGTCTTATGCAAAGGCAGCACTTGCTGAGACTCTCACATATCAGAGCCTCCACCCCCTCTGGAGAGGGTGTCTAAAATTTGTTTGGATTTGATGAGCATTTTGATTTTAGGACCATTAACCCTTGAGGAGAGAAATTGGCAGTGTACCACATTATGCAGCTCTCAAGCAAACATGTTCACACCCCCCTCAACTGCTCTTTCCCTCTCCTGATGTCCCTATCAGGAATATATGCTGTAGCAGCCTATTATGCTCCGTGCATAGTTCAAAAGTGCAAATAAAAGCACTGAATTCAAAATGGGATCTGTGGTAAGGCCTAAATAGGAATTGCAATTGAGTTTGTTAAGCTAATCTCATTGAAGAAAATATCTTCCCGATTGTCTAGGAAAGGTCTGTATAATGCAGTTTGGCTCGAGCTTGCCTAGGAAATACAGCTGACCCCTGGCTGTCATGAGAAATATTCATATAGACTGGACAGCCTCTCTATATACCAGAGTCACTTTATACTGAGTTGTTTCACATCACTGAGGGTTTCTATATCAATTTAGTCAAGTTGATGCAAGAAGTTGCAGGAATAGTCTTTCTCCTTTAAAAAAAACCTAAAATATGCCATTTTGAATTATTCAAATGAGACAGAAAATATCAGTTAAATTAAAACAACCCACAGGTTTATGCCTGAATAATCTCATGCTTGATCAAGGAGTACTTAAATCCACAACAAACCTTTCCTGACTGATTATATCATTCTTGACCCTCCTTGCCTTCCCTGCTAAATGTAGACTTCATTAGGAGAACTAAATGAGAAAACATTATTCCAGTTAATTATGTTATTCTGCAAAGGAAAGGAATATAGATTCATACAAGGAAAAGAACCCACTTAAAATCAGAACATAAACCAGTAATTCACAAGAAAAATACTTTCTCCATTGCATCTGTTCACTTCTTTAATGTTAATATTAGAAATTTCTTTTAAGTAAGGAAGAGATGTATGGTCCTCTTACCTATGACATGACCTCTTCAGCAAATTTGGGATAGCCCTTGTTCAGAAACAACTATTAATAATACTCATACGCTTTGATTTTTGTATGGATCATTTTCATAGCTTTATTACTGTCAGAACTCTGTTAACACACAGAACCTACAAAATACCCACGAAATCTGTATTTAGGTAGTAAGTGCTTGGTGGTTGGCCTTTTTTTTTTTTTTTTTTTTAAAACATGTACCCACTGAAGACAAGAGCTAAGATATTAGCCTTCTTTTAAAATATCAAGTGAACTTTGGCTCAAATTATTTCTTGCCCTTATCCTCCTCAATCTCAAATTTCTCCTTTTATTCATATCTGAGCCCTATTGGACAAATGGAAAAAAAGTAACAGAGGAAAAAAAAATCCTTAAATATGCATTCTCTTTCTCTATATGTTTAATGATTCAAGTACTATTTACCAGAAAGAGCAAAAAGAAAGTAAAATGGAAATTGCTAAATCTGTAAATTGAATGTATATCCTAAGCTGCTACTTACCAATGCCAGCTCTCACGATTTAGAAGCCCCTTGGAAGTAGTTAATTTATCCATTCAAATAATCCCTTACAGCAACTTTGCAGTACATCCAGAAATGATCTTCAGGAAGCCAGTCCTTATGCTGAAAACTATGAAGGAAGAGGCTGGAAAAGGTCCCTGCACCTGCCATGGCCAAATGACGATGACGCAGCCTTGAAGATGAGAACAGAAGTGTGTGCTGGGTGGGACGGCCAGTGGCTGCAGTCCACAGGGGAGTGTCACTGCTGCATTTAGAGATGACCACAATAGTATGATTTGGCCCATAAAGGCTGGTTTATTTTAACCCAGGTCTGAGACATGAGGGGTGTGTAGGAATAAGATGTAGACAAGGTATAAAACCACTCTGAAGGAGGTTGATTTACTCTAGAGGGAAGAAATCATCTTGTGCAATCCTGAATTAAAGTTTTTGGTTTAATCACAATTTTCCCTAGGGTTTTGGCTGTTCAGAAGAATGAGCTACATAATCTGCTAGTTCTTTGACATTGTCAAGAACTAGCAGCCGTTAGAAATCTGACTTTTCGAAGCAGTGATGCTAAGGAGACAGACACATTACCAACCTGGAGCACCACTTGCCTGGCAAGCAGGAGGTATACTACTGGGCTAAAAGCACACAGTATTGGCTGATGTAACCAACTGCAGATTAAAGGCTGGTGTCAGGAAAGCACTTTGGTTCACCCTCAGCTTCCAGCATGGCTGGCAGCTGCTCAGTGTATTTGAGGGGTAGTCAGATACTGTATGTGTTCACTGTTAGTGAGGTGGTCTGAGTCAGACACTGAATCTTACCAAGGTCAGAAGATGACCAGCAAGCAGCTTTACCTGTCTCCTGCCACTACAGGTAGAGAACACAGGGACAATGTGCTTGTGCAGCTGCTGTTGTTGCACTCTGGACTGACCTGAGAGGTTTCATGCTGGCTTTACATGACTTGTTTCCAACACACTCCACAAAAGCTGATGCCTGCAGGCATGTGTGGTACTGGAAACAGAGGCAAGGACATAATTTCCCAGAGCTGCCTGCAGATGTTACCCTTATTTTTGATCCTTGAGACAGCTGGAACTAATGCAATAGGCCCTTGAGTAAGAGAAGAGCTGCTTACCACCATTAAAGTGGTGGAGGATGTATATCCAAAGGAGCCCCCAAAAAAGACAGTGTTAAACTAAAGCTTAGAGCTCTATGACCTTGTATGGCATGGTCTCAGGCACTGGAAAGAAGACAAGGGAGAGCAAAAGCACCTGGGGTTATCAGAGCATTGTGGGGAATATCTCACTCCAGGCATCTTGCAGAGGCACATGCCGAGCCACAGACTTCTTGCCAGTAGCTTGGTACCGCTGCCTTACTGCAAACCCATTTTAAGAGCGTGTCTGGATTGGTGCCAGACCATTCAACTCCTCACAGAACTGCACTCTCCCTGCATTAAAAATATCATTCAGCTTTTTTGTAGTTGCTGGAAACATCAGCGGGAAATCCAAGACATAGGCTAATGGGGAAGACATGGTTGTAGGACAGGCCTGTCAACAACCCTTCTCTAGGAGAGTAGGCCACAGCGGAGCTGCAGGTGTGGCATCTGGGCAGCTCCTCCTGCCCATGTGACAACCAGGGGTGCTGCAAGGCCATGGAGCTGCAGGGCAGCACTGCCTCCCTGCTCACAGCCTTGGCGAGGCTCACATTGCAGTGGAAAGAAAGGAACTGATGAGCTACACTGGCTTTCCACAGCCTACCAAGACAAAAGAGGACTGGGGCTGTGGATTATGGTGTTGGTGCTACATGATAAATATTCATTAATGATTAAAAATCTTCATTAAACTTGCACCTACTGAACTCACAAGGCTCTGATAATGTAAAGAAGCAGCAAAAAAGCCATCTCTTTCAAAAGATTTGTTTTCACCACCTCGTTCATACTCATGGTTTCAACTGTGAGCACTTTGAAGGAGTCAGTAAAATACATAGTTAATAGTCACAATGAATATCTGCTGTTTAGATCAACGCTCAGCTTCTCTAGTCATCTGTCAGGATTACTCTGATCCCACAAATCCCCATGCTTTTGCTGCAGGGTAGCAGCTCTGTGGAGGAAAGGCTGAAGGATCTCTACTTCTTTTTGTTTAGGACTACCACACAGATTTAACATGCTCAGTGAGTTCGATATGCGATACTCCCACTGCCCTGTGCTGGAAACAGCAGTGGAGTGCACCTGCTCAGCTGCAGCTGCTAAGGAGAAGAGCGTCTGCCTCCCAGACATACTGACAACTGTCTCTTTTCTTTTTCTGCCCAATTTGGAACTGACCATCAGCGCTCTGGTGTAAACACTGAAATCTGGGTCAATCAACCTCATGTATGACAACAGAGCATAACATCTGCCCAGAGCTGTAAGTGATCAGTACAACTGTCTGCGGAGTATTTGTCTCTCTGCTTCCCACTCTGCCTTACCACCATTTCAGCCTTTTGGCCCTGGGTCACTGATCATCTCCTTGAGCAACACAGAGGACATCCACCCACTCACCAACCCTACATGTGAAATAGTAGGAAATCATGCAGCTTAGTTAAATCTTAAAAAAAAAAAAAGATCTTTGAGAAGGAGACAATGTAGACAATGTCAAACCTTTGCCACACTGAGAGGATCCAACCTGATTTTGGCAAAGACAATCACTGTTTTTCCATCATACTTTATATGTAAAAATATAGATTTTGGGTTACTGCATATACACAGGCAAAAGAAGGAAAAGCTTTATGAAAGGACACTAACCTGCTTGACAGCAGAAGCTATTTTTTAATTTATACATATAAATGTACAAATAAAACACAAAACACACACACTTCTGGTCATCTTCCTCTCCTCAATATTTATTATCCTCTACCTAGAAAAATAATTTCCATCTTCCATTTCCCTGAATATCTGAGTTAAAATCTCCAGCATTTTTATAATTCCACATACTTTGTACACAATATAGACACAGTTTCCTGAGCTAATGTGTTTGTCAAATAGCTAGTCTTCAAACAATTAGCTACATCAGGATTTCTCCGTAGCAAATCAATTGCTGATAGCGTTGGCTCAGCCAGATATAAGCTTTTGCATGTTGACACGCTTCTCAAAATAAATCACAAAAAATGGCAAGTGGCTGTTACGGTAAGTGTCTTGAAAATAAATTACAGTTGCCATACCATGTAGCCTTTTGATTCTGGTTTAGTTCATCTTTTACCCTTTCAGAATATTCCCCCAAAATAGAACAAGACAGACATGCTCCATTAACTTGTCTTTGGTAAGTTGTAATTACTTGGAAAACTCCTTTGAAATTGCTGCTTGTTAATGTGAGGAAGATTGGAAAAGTCCAGCACAGCCCCAAGGTGAGCAAGCTTAAGAAAAAAAAAAGAAAAGGGCAGATACAACAGAAAAAGAAAAAGCTAATAGAACAGTATGCTCATTACAATAACATGCTTCATGCAACTTATATTGCATAGCCAGTCCAGGTCAGTTTTACCAGACTCATAAACTTTGACTGTGATACATGCAAGGAAGAAAGCAGTACACACAAGACAAGGGCCAGGTCTAGGAAAATCTGTGTTTTCTGAATTTACAGTGTGTAAAGTCTTTCATATTTTCATGAGTTTGTCCAAATACTGCATGTCCTCTTTTAAGAAAAAATGTTGGGAAGCAAATTTAATAAGGCTGCAGGAACCATGTGCCACTGAAAAAATTAATTAAAATATTTCCCTGATTTCACAATTATCTTTGAAGAGAAGCCACTCACCCCTGACATGAAGCAGGTGCCCTGGTGATGGTGGCAGATTTGTTCACCACATGTGATGCCAAACATACAGTGAGCAGTGGAGGTTAAGACAGCTGGTTATAATCAATCCAGTTATCACAGCTTAATTAATGACTGCTGATTTGTGTAAGCCCTCATGCCTGACAACTACCATTTTTTGACTAAGGCAACTGCAAAGGTAGCATGTTAACTTTAACCTGTTTTCATGACATGAAATATTTATAAACAAATACAAGCATGTTTCAGAAGTAATCTCATGACTAGGTTTTGAATAAAATGACTACAATGCCCCTCATTTAATGTTTTCAAGCAATTATTTGCAAATACATTATTGGTTGAAGGCCACAGACATTTACCCAGTGCTGCTAGGAGTTCTGGCAAATTTAATCCTTTTGTGCCAGGCATTCCAAGAAAAATCATTACTTTTTTCCCCTAGTGATTTTATGTAAAGGTTTTATGAGCGTGTGAAAGGAATTGCAGAAAGTCTGGACATTTTTTTCCTTAGCCGTGAGAATTTGCTTCTGTGCACACTTCAGAAGAGCTGAGTTATCAGCATGACTGGGTGTTGCATAGTGGTCAGCCTCCTACTCTGCAGAGTCAGCTGTATGCACTGAAAGTGTCCCTAAGCATGCACGAGAAATTGCTGTGTATGGACCAGAGAGTAAAACCAAGGCTGAGATTGCATTAAAAACATTCACAATAATGACAAGCTGTTTGCTTTTCCCGAACAAGGTATCACTGTTGCATGGCCTGCACAGAGAGGAGACGCAGTTCAAGGACTGAAAAAACACACCTTTTTTTAAAATATTTTATCTCTTTTTATTTGTTTGTCCTGATGGTTGCTACAGGCAAAGGAGGTATTCAGAAATGGAACTGCATGATACAAACACAGGCAGCAAACTAAGCTGGCGGCATGAAAGGTGTATCTGAGAACACAGAGTTGACAGAATCAGAGTCAGATTTTGTTCGGGTAGTTTTTAAGATACTCTCTGTAATGACACTGTCATTAGGAAACAGTTTTACTTTCCCATTCTGACTCTGTTTTGGTTCGTGCACAGGTTCCAGGAAAACCACCCGTTTACCAGTGCTAGCCTTCTTCTCATCGGCTGGCAGCTCTTGTGGCAGTGCGGAGTTCAGTATGGATGAGTGGGCACTGCTTTGGTTCAGCTTCCTCTTCTTCTTTTTTCCCTTACATTGACATGGGCAGGGGGTCAGATAGAGATACAGCAGTACTAAAATAATACTGGCCACACAGGCAGCAAGGGTGGTAAAAGCTGTATTAAATGCTTCATGAGCGTGGGGCCTGTTCACTGTGAAATTGCTAACATTTATTCTGACCTCTATGGTTTCATTTAAGAGTCTTTTCTTATTTATTGCAATGCAGGAATACAGCCCTGAGTTCTCTAGCTGGGCTTCTGTTATCTCCAGGCTGCCATTAGGAAACACCTTGAAGTTATCGGTCTCCCTGTCTGGCTCCAGCAATGTATTGTCTGGACTAACCCAAACAAACTGTGTGCCCATATCGCTGATTCTGCTGTCACAGTGTACAATCAGCCTGTCACCAACCTGGGCATCATGAATAAACCCAAAGGCTTGGAAAGAGCTGTTGACAGTACTTTCAGAGCAATTCATAATGCTGTCGTGCAGTAAAGGCAGTTTATTGTGACCTCTTGGGTCTGACTGCAACAAACAGCTGTACTCATTTTTGAAGTCCACCACTGAGCTGAAGTGCCTTTGATACCAGAAGATTAGCATGGAGTATAGGACACAGTCACAATAGAATGGGTTGCCATGAAGATAAATTCCACTAAGTTGTTTGGCTGGCACTGAACTCAGGCGCTGAATAGGCATCGTCTGGATGTGATTAAAGGAAATGTCCAGCAACACAAGGTCTGTCAGTTTATGTTTTCCAACGTATAAGTCCAGTGGGAAATGTGAGACCAAGTTGTAGCTTAGGTACAGTTTCTGTAATTTGTACAATCCTCCAAAGGCTAAAGAGTCAATCTGTGTTATTTGGTTGTTGTACAGCAGGAGAACCTCCAGCGCCTTTAGCTCCTGAAACACAGGGCTGCCCAGTGTCTTCAGGCTGTTGGATGACAAGTCTAGATACTTCAGATTCGGAGTTGTGGAAAAGCTTCCAGTGCTAATGCCGCTAATGCTATTATGATTGACTATTAAAGTGTTCAGTTTCTCAGACAGCATTGGGACCCATTCAGGCTCCAAAATCCCAATTCTGTTATAACTCAGATCCAGCCTTTTCATACATTTATAAAGATTTCCTGGCACTCGAGTGAGGTTCTTATTTGTGCAGCTTATGATATCACTGGCACAGATGCAGGCTGCTGGACACATCCCCGGGGCATTGCCACAAACACTCACTGTGAAGACCAAGAGGCATGCGAGTCCTTTGCAGTTCACTTTAAAAACTCCGAGTTGAGTACGAAGTGTCCGCCAGTTTAAAGACATTGTCACTGTCTTTTAGCTGTCTCCCAGTGCTCCTTGCCACAGATTACATGTGCAGTTAGCTTTGCACTAGTTGCTGTCAAAAGAGGAATACAGAGGTACAGCACATTAACATTTACCATTCATACTCTGCCTGATTTCTTATGCCTTTTGAAAAATACAGGGAATTAATCCATAGGGTTTCATACAGTTAACAGTACAATCTAGTTCTAAGGTGATGTAAGCTTAACACTAGTTTTACGTAAACATGAAATTCTGCATTCGTGTATAAATATATATACTATAGATACAGTATTTTTTGTCTTCAAAAAGAATGCAACTATTCTTCAGTCTTGGACCAAGTAATGCAATTTCTGACAGCTCATTAAAAAAAAAAAAGGAAACATTCCTCTGTGGGGCACGACTCGGCATTGGCACCCCCTACCTGTTTCCAAACCAACACTGATGGAATTCCCAGTGGAGGAAAGGAAAAGCCTCAATCTAAAATGCTTTTTTCCTTGTCTAGTGGGAAGCAGCTACAACATGCTTTTCTTTACAATCAGAAAATGTCACACGTTTTCAAGCAAAGAATTTTCTCAGACTTTCTAGCTTTAAATGTCATATGAATTTCTTTTCTTTTTTTTTTTTATTCAGTCATTTATGGTTCAGGTAGCAACAGACTATTTTGAAAGTTATAAAAGTTGTTCAATAACAATATTTTGTATTCTACTTCTTCTACCTTTGCCAATATAAGTAATGAGGAAGAAATCTATGCCTAGTGCCTGAGGCAGGCACAAGTTTTGGGAACATTCAGTAAGGATGAGTCAGATGTTTCTCAAAACTTAGTAAAGAAAAAAAAATATTTTGCTCATACATAGATAAAAAAACCCCCAACCAAACTCTTTTCTGAGAATATTTTAGAGTCAGTATGGCTTGAAGCAGGGATGTTCAAATTTGGCACAGTAGTGATTCTGTGCTAAGGGGTATGCTTTTTGCCACCTTCTGGGAATGAACATTTCTGTTCATTCTTGCTCTCCCTGGTACCTGTTTAGAGTTTGTCAGTAAATTCACAGGAGAATTCATCTGCATTGATGATCAACACCCGTTCAGAGTTCAGATGTGGTATTCAGCTCCCACATTATTATCCTCAAACTCATTTCTCCAATCTCACCCACCGGCTGGAGCAGTTCTGAGCAGGAAAAACCCTGCAGTGTCTGCTCTGCGCTGCTGATGGTGGCTATGGCCAGGAGCCTGTGGACAGTGGGATGAGGAGAAAGAAGCAGCCTCAGATGGAAAGGAGGAGAATAAAAGAAGAAATTGTATTCTCTGATGATGCAAGACAGATGAAGATAAGCCTTGAGGAAAAAACATTAAAATCAAGACCTAAATGGTAGAGGGCCGCAGGGCAGAGGGACAGTGAAAGAAGGGGAGACAGAGAAGAGAAGGGTAACAGATACATAGGGAAGGAAGTGCAAAACCAGGGGAGGTGGATGCTAATGGTGCATCATCACTGTTACTAAAGAAACTGAGGAGGAGGTAGTCTGAGGATGCAGAAGTCAGTTAAGACATATGAGACTGGAAAAGCACATGAGGAGGGTGTAAAGGGACCGAAAAGGAATAAGCAGAAGACAAACAAGAGTTTCAGGAGCTAAACCTTAGAGTACACCTCTCCAGAGAATTTACATCTGCTACTTAAGAACCTAAGATTACTGATGCAATTAATTACTATATGTAAAATGCAAAAATTTTCACTCCTCCTCAGTTCTTTATTTCCCTCTTCTGTAACCCTATGCCAATCTGGCAAGCTGCTGTCTTCTGCTGAGAAATCTACTCTTAAGTCAAGTGGTAGAAGATGGGCTATGAAACTAAAGAACTGAACCTTTTAATGACCCATTAAAATAAGAAATATGAAGGCAGCATGGGAGAATGGGACATTTCACCTTTCACAAGAACTTATATATATATTGGCTTTAGATGTTTGCATTAAAAAAAAAAAAATTAAGAGTCTTAATGGTCTTGGCAAGGCTGCCAAGCCAAATGCTCAAAAATAAAGTGCCAGAATTACGTTTTTCTTGCCATTTCAGATTTTATATACAGTCCTCGGTTACATGATTGCTAAACTTTCCCCCTAAAACCTTTCCTGACACTGTGCACAGGTTCTAAGGAAGAACAGGGAAAAGAAAGGGTGACTAAATCAAGAGCTTGGTAAATCGTGAGAAATGCAGTTGTCCTAGCCTTTGCCACAAAATTCCTGTGAGATCAGGCAAACTATGTAAACTGGTGACTGTTACAAAATAATGAACATATTACAGCCACCAGCTTGGCACTTAGAAAATAAAGAACCTGTGCATGTTAAATTTGGGAAGGACTGATCTGAGGGAGTGCTGAGATGAGAGTCAAAATGCTGTGATTCTATCTGGCACTTCTGACTGCACAGGCTTCTTCTGCTTCCATGTTTAGACAAGGGATATAGTACCATGATCTTAGCTATAGAAATATTATAAAAATAAATTGATTGGTTTGAATTAAAGTTTAATATCAAGATTCATAAATTCTTCTAGGCTTTCAAAGTCTCCTGAATCCACTAACTGCATGGGGTTTTCAATGGAAAATTAGGAATCCAGAGGAATATTTTTTAACCAGTCCTAAGCTCCTTACTTAGTTGTTTTTGCTAGTTAGGTCGTCTACAGCAACAATTAATAGATACCAGTTCTTCTAGAGTGTGAGACCTATGAAGCATTAGATAAACTGCCATCAGAAAATAATTCTATACCACAGTGTGAATTTGTATGGCACAGACATAAGGCACCATGAAGACACACTTGCAGATGAAAAAGGTATTTAATTATTGTCTTTTAGTTACTCTGCTGTATGAAGCAAGGCATCTGAAAACTACATGCCATAAAACCACATGCTTGAAGACTGGATTATAAAGCACCCAGAAAATAGGAGATGAACTGTTGCTGCAAAGGTTGCCTTTCCCACTAACACCTGAAAGCCTGATTCTGCAAGCTATGAAGCCTAATTTTTAATGTAACTGCACTTGCAACAAGGTGAATGGCACTTAAAAAATCAGCTCCCATGCTGAATATAATTGTGATCCTAGAGATACTCCAAATGGGACATACTAGATCAATGCTCTGGTTTGTAAGGGTTACCAAGTTTAATGCACTAGATAACCTTGCATATTTGTTTCTGTCCATGACTACAATTATCTCATCAGAAACTCCAAGCTAGTCTGCAACCAAATCCTATGGGCAGATGCACATCAGTGGCTGGTGTGTATCAGCATAATACCTTTGAATTCTAAGGAGCAAAAACAGTTTGCAAGGGCTGAAAACTGGATTGTCCATTTTCAAAACTCACTGGAGTTGCAAAATGAAAATTGTTTCAGATAACTTGCCTTGTCTGGCAGGGCACATCCAAATTATAGACATCCTAAACATACCACAGGACACACAAGAGTATTTAGAGAGTACTCTGATGAGCAGAAGCCTTCCTTTCCATGCCAACTCACAGTGCAGTGCCTATATTCCCAACAGGTTCTTTGCTCTTTTGGAGAGTAGGACTGTTGAGCTGCAACTTGCTCTTCAACCTGTGTTCCCCATATCTTCTGCACAGATTACCCAGGATGGTCTGCAAAGCCAAGCATGTTCAACATAAATATTTGTAGGGCTTCTGATCATTTGAACTTACTCAAAATGACGGCATAAACATTTCTGGGTAGTAATGTGTCAAGTGGCAAGAACAAAGCCTACAATTAGCCCTGTAATAAAGAACCTGGCATTTTGTTTTATCCCAGTAACACTACTTCACATCTTAGGCAAGTCTTATTTTACAAATTCCAATATTGCATTTTTCTCAAGAGAGATATTGCTATTGAATACTATCAAGTAACATGTGCCAACAGACTTTGGCCAGGTACTTCACCATTATTTCTGAACGAGCTGGGTAAATACCTTTTCTGATTTATAGTAAAGTGAAGGGCATGGTTGGGAGTTTTGCTCTTGAATTCTGTTCAAAGAAATAATTTCTTTGTGATGTTAAAGTCCAATATTTTAAGTTCAGTGCCAAAACCACATTACTCCCTGAGATGAATCATCTGAATAGTAATGGTGCACATGCTTCTTAACTGTTTGAGAAAAAACATATCCTGCTATCATAGTGAAAATCCTCTGTGGTCAGAAACAGCAGAATTGACAACAAACAACCAACTTTTAGAGAGGCTAAGGATTTGGTTCTTGGTTTTGAACTTTTTAATGTGTATGTTTGTTGTTGTTTTTTGGTTATTTCTGGGGGACTTGTTTGTTGTTTTGTTTTTAAAGTAATGAGCACCTAGATCTGCTTATGGAAAAGGGAGATGCCAGGCAACATACAGTCTTACCATCAGTTATCACCTGAAGATCAACTAATGTTCTAAACACTCCTTTCTCCAGGTTCTCTCTCCCACTAAGATGACATTAATAATCTCTACACCAGTTTTCTCATTCTAAGTACCTTCAGGCTTATTGCTGTTTCTTCCACGGAACCTGTTCACCAGACTATCTCTCCCCGTTCACTTGAGACTTTGCTAAAAAGTCCTTATGTGGCATATCTCTTAATTTAAGCAGTGAATTGGACTGGAGATCACAATTCACCTGAACAATCTTGCAAACACTACTATTAGTCTTTTCACTGTTAAAAAAATTGGATTGGTAGATGCTATTCCTACTGTAAAGCATTTTCCTGTACATTGGTGATGCAAAAAGTCTCACATCTGGCTGGTACTTTCTGCACAGTGAAAATGCAAATATTTGCACACAACCCTGCTGCCTGCTGTACTACTGCAGAAATAGTGTTGGGCCTCTAGAGAGATCAAAATATCAAAGACCTCAGTTCATCCTCCAGAAGGTTCACACCACTTCTATATCCCCTACCTCCTTCCCTTGTGCCACATCCCCTGTGACCGTCTTCTCCTGAGTCTTGCCCCAGTCTCACCAGCCCACAAGTCATTTATACATCTCTGCACCTCACATTGACTTCCAACGTCCACACAGGTGCTCTCCCCCTATACCAGTCTACATATCAGATGAATGAGGGCTGTACTAGTCAAATATAACAATACATGAAATTAAAAAATAATGGCTCAGGTGTTAATGTTTTCTCACTGCCCTATTTTTTTTTCTGGCGTGACATTTGACAGAGGTTCCTCACAAACTCGGAAGCAAAAGTGATTTTTAGAATGGGGTTTTATTCATTTATAACAACAATATTATACAAGTATAAGTACTCACCCTTTTAATCCCA
The DNA here is from genome assembly GCA_013389985.1 of Dryoscopus gambensis. NCBI lineage: Eukaryota > Metazoa > Chordata > Aves > Passeriformes > Malaconotidae > Dryoscopus > Dryoscopus gambensis. The sequence continues at coordinate 48,829 of WEIT01027551.1, forward strand.
ACTTTATGAATCCTCTTAAGTACATGACACAGCCATTAATTGCATATAGACTAGTGGCATCCTACACAATATTTTTAAAAATTACATTTATAAAGAAGGTCTGCATAAACTTGCATTCCTTGTGTGTGTGTGATACTGTCAGAGAAAATATTTATACAGTAGCCACCTCACCTCAGTCTCCAGGCTCTACTCTGCCTTTGTCACTCCTGAATGGAAAAGGCTCTCTCTGCATCAAATCTTCCTGACAGCTGTGCTCAGCATCTCTGACTGAACAGATATAGATTACCCAAACATTGTAATCCACAAGATTTAGTGACATGATGGATTGAACAGCAAAGACTGTTGGTGAGCTACATCTGGGAGACATCTTGATACACTAGACTAAATCCCTGAACTGGGCTAAACTGTGCTTGGTGCAGGACCTAACAGTGATGAAAAAATGGCTTTACATCATATTTGCAGCAAGCTGATCCTGAGATCAGCATGGCAAATGGAGTGTTCTCTACGGCCAGCATCTGGCCAGACCTCAATCATGCTGAATTAGAGATTAATTTGTCCTACTAACCTTAGCCAGATAAAACTATCATCTCCCACTAATCCTTCACTAAAGATTGAATTTTCTTGAAGAGAGACTTATTTCATAAAACATAACTCACTTGTCTTAAAGAAAACCGAGACACAGAAGAGCAACCAGGTGATGTACAACAGAGCCTCAGTTGGACTAATCAACAGTCTCTTTACAGCAGTACCAGCTACGTGAAGTCACCATCTCTGCAGCTCTTATCCCTCTGAGAGAGTACAAGGGAAATACGCATCAGTGAAACAACAAATCCATGCTTTTTTGCCATGTTACTTTGTAAATCAAGCTGCAACCAAGCTTAAACCTTGCAAATTACTTCAGTTGCTAGGGAGATCAGCAAATAATTAAGAAAAAATGCAATGATAAGTGGCAGTGCCTATTACAGTATCAGTAACCAGTCTCCAAGCAATGTCAGATCTTACGAAAGTTTTGTTGCCCAGCGAAGGATCCTCACCGCCTCCAAAATTTTACCTGAGGGCTAAACTTCACAGAAACCCTCTTGCTTACCATTAGGGGCGGGGGGATTCCTGCCAGTCTCACCGCAGGGGTTGTCCGCTGTAGCCCGATTCCTACCAGGAGTCGGCGGAGGGCAAAGTTTCGGCGAGCCCAGAGACCGAGCTAAACCGGCATCGGACCGGGGACACCCACAGGCACTCCGAGGGGTCTCTGACCGACCTCCCCGGGCAGGCTCAGCCACTGCCGCCGTTCCGCGGCGGAAGCAGGGACCGGGCTCTCCCGCCCGCTGCCGGGCTGCGCTCGCCTCCGGCGGCCCCTCTCAGCCCCGACTCTTGCCCCTCCGGACACTGCCCCTCGTCATACCCCGGCTACCCGAGGGATGTCTGCTCCGCCACCCTGCCGGGCAGCGTTACCTGGAGCTTCTGATGGCCACCTCATGTCCGGCGAGCGCGATGCCGGCCCCG
>WEIT01027551.1:53919-73150 GCA_013389985.1 Dryoscopus gambensis
CAGTCAGTACTCTATTTGTTCATTCAAATAGACCCCTCCCCTGAGTTTGTCCCATTGGATGTTCTCCCCTGTCGCTTCACAATTTACAGAACTCCATTGGTTGTAACCCTTTACTCCGCCCCTTTGGCTTCCATACAAAAGGAGTTTCCTTGCCCGGCTGTTGGTCTTTTCTGCTCTGTTCTGTTAAAGTTCTGAAGTTGCAGGGAACCCCTCTCTGTTCCTTTGCCTTTACCAGTGCTACTTTTACATCGGTCTGCAGTTTGCTCCTAGTGAGAGGACCAGCACCTGTTCTTTTATTTTGTGTCAGATATGCATCAGTTTTTTCTGCAACAAGGTCCCACCCTGGGACATCTTTGGCTGTAGATGCTGCGTGGACTCCGGGCAATCTGCTACCAGCGTCAAAGGCTGTAACACTTTTGGCATGCCCTGAAGCAGAACATGTCTGGGTGACTCTGGGAATCCTGCAGTGCCTCAGGGGATGGAGAGAACAAAAAGCAGGTCTGGCAGGGATGGCTGTGGCAGACAAGTGTTTTAAGACTTTTATCAGGTGATAAGCAAAACTGTCACTTGAAAGTTGCAGTTGCTCTTTGGATAGTTTACTGGGTCTGGCTGAGATGGAGTTCATTTTCCCCAAAGCAGCTCTCACAGTGCTGGTCTTTGCTTTGGTAGCTAGAAAGCTGTTGATAACACACCGGTGCTTTGGCTACATCTGACCAGTGCTGGCACAGCCTCAGTCCTGTCTCTCAGCACTCTCCCCCCTATTAGTAGGTTGGGGGTGGGTAAGATCCTGGGAGCGGACACAACTAGGCCAGCTGACTCAAATTAACAGAAGGGATATTCCATACTGTATGGTGTCAGCACAGAAAAAACTAATAAAAGGAGGAGGGAGGGGGGGGACTTTTGTTATTTACAATGTTTGCCTTCCTGAGCAACAGCTATGTGTGCTGCAGCCTTGCTTCCTGGGCAGCGGCCTGACATCGCTTGCTGGTGGGAAGTAGAGAATAAAATTATTGTTTTACTTTTTGCTCATGTGCATAGTCATTTTCCATCTTATTTTCTCACCCTGTTCAGTTGAGAAGGGAGAGTGATAGAGTGGCGTGGTGGGCACCTGGCATCCAACCAAGGTGAAGCCACCAAAAATAATGATGATAAGGTTGAATTCCTATGGGTAGGGATCAGGGGGAAGGCTAACAAGGCAGACATCCTGGTGGGAGTCTGTTATAGACCATGCAACTAGCATGAAGAGGTGAATGAACTATTCTCTAAGCAGCTGGCTGACAGTTCACGATCATCAGTCCTTGTTCTTCTGGGAGACTTTAACCTGCCAGATGTCTGCTGGAAACTCAACATGGTGGAGAGGAGGCAGTCTAGAAAATTCATGGAGAAGAAGTTGGAAGAAAACTTTCTGACTTGAGTCACAACAACCCCCTGCAGTGCTACAGCCTGGGGCAGAGTGACTGGAAATTGGCCCAGTGAAAAAGGACCTGGGGGTGGTGGTTGACAGCAGCTGAACGTGAGCCAGCATGTGCCCAGGTGGCCAGGAAGGCCAATGGCATCCTGGCTTGTAGAAATAGTGTGGCCAGCAGGACCAGGGCAGTGACCTCCCTTCTAAACTTGGTGTTGGTGAGGTCATACCTCAAATCCTGTGTCCAGTTTTGAGCCCCTCTCTTCAAGAAAGACATTGAGGGGCTGGAGTGAGTCCAGAGAAGGGCAGTGAGGCTGGTGAAGGGTCTAGAGTGTAAATCATATGAGGTACAGCTGAGGAAGCTGGGGTTGTTTAGCCCGGAATAAAGGAGGCTCAGGACAACCTTATTACTCTCTACAACTGCCTGAAAGGAGGCTGTAGCAAGGTGTGGTCCATCTCATCTCACAGGCAACTAGTGACAGGATGAGAGGACATGGCATCAAGCTGCACCAGGGGAGGTTCAAGTTGGACATCAGGAATAATTTCTTCCCTGAAACGGTGGTTAAGCATTACCCAGGAAGGTGGTCGAGTCACCAACCTTGGAAGTGTTTGAGAAACGACTGGAGATGGCACTCAGTACTATGGTTTAGTTGTCATGGTGGTGTTGGGTCAAAGGTTGGACTCAATGATTTTCAAGGTCTTTTCCAGCGTTAATGATTCTATGTTTCCTTTCAGCTCTGCTTTCCAACTAGTTTGAAGCTGTGCCCTGAGAACAACTATTTTGTTCTACCAGGGCACTACTCACAAGGCTGCTCAGTCTCCAAGGAATCAGATTCTTCTCTTTTTTTCATTTTTTTTCTTTTTCTCTTTTTTCTTTTCCTCTTTTTTCTTTTTTTCTTTTTTCTTTTTTTTCTGCTGAAAAGCTCCTTTTTTACTCCCTCATGGAATGAAGGCTATTTATTAGACTAAGGACAAAGGAAATGAGTGAATCTTTAGACCAGTGTGGGGATGGGAGATTATACTCACTCCATACCTGGACATTTGGTTCCTCGCCCTCCATACTTAGGTATTCAGAACTGACTTTTCTTCCTGTCACTCAAACATATTTATTACTCTGTGTTTTCACTTTCATAGCTCTGCATGTCTAGAAGGGATGTTTGAAGTTATCACCTGTCCACCAGTGCCATTCTATCCTCATAATTGCCATCAACTGGTAAGTACTGTTGGGAGTAAGAATGGCTGATGTTAAGTTGAGCTTCTCATTAGGAGTGTATATATTTCAGAATAAAAGCTTTATATTACTTTTATTTGTTGATATAGTNCATCTGACCAGTTGCTGGCACAGCCTCAGTCCTGTCTCTCAGCATTTTCCCCCCTATTAGTAGGTTGGGGGTGGGTAAGATCCTGGGAGCGGACACAACTAGGCCAGCTGACTCAAATTAACAGAAGGGATATTCCATACTGTATGGTGTCAGCACAGAAAAAACTAATAAAAGGAGGAGGGAGGGGGGGACTTTTGTTATTTACAATGTTTGCCTTCCTGAGCAACAGCTATGTGGCCTGAAGCCTTNCTATGTGTGCTGCAGCCTTGCTTCCTGGGCAGCGGCCTGACATCGCTTGCTGGTGGGAAGTAGAGAATAAAATTATTGTTTTACTTTTTGCTCATGTGCATAGTCATTTTCCATCTTATTTTCTCACCCCGTTCAGTTGAGAAGGGAGAGTGATAGAGTGGCGTGGTGGGCACCTGGCATCCAACCAAGGTGAAGCCACCAAAAATAATGATGATAAGGTTGAATTCCTATGGGTAGGGATCAGGGGGAAGGCTAACAAGGCAGACATCCTGGTGGCAGTCTGTTATAGACCATGCAACTAGCATGAAGAGGTGAATGAACTATTCTCTAAGCAGCTGGCTGACAGTTCACGATCATCAGTCCTTGTTCTTCTGGGAGACTTTAACCTGCCAGATGTCTGCTGGAAACTCAACATGGTGGAGAGGAGGCAGTCTAGAAAATTCATGGAGAAGAAGTTGGAAGAAAACTTTCTGACTTGAGTCACAACAACCCCCTGCAGTGCTACAGCCTGGGGCAGAGTGACTGGAAATTGGCCCAGTGAAAAAGGACCTGGGGGTGGTGGTTGACAGCAGCTGAACGTGAGCCAGCATGTGCCCAGGTGGCCAGGAAGGCCAATGGCATCCTGGCTTGTAGAAATAGTGTGGCCAGCAGGACCAGGGCAGTGACCTCCCTTCTAAACTTGGTGTTGGTGAGGTCATACCTCAAATCCTGTGTCCAGTTTTGAGCCCCTCTCTTCAAGAAAGACATTGAGGGGCTGGAGTGAGTCCAGAGAAGGGCAGTGAGGCTGGTGAAGGGTCTAGAGTGTAAATCATATGAGGTACAGCTGAGGAAGCTGGGGTTGTTTAGCCCGGAATAAAGGAGGCTCAGGACAACCTTATTACTCTCTACAACTGCCTGAAAGGAGGCTGTAGCAAGGTGTGGTCCATCTCATCTCACAGGCAACTAGTGACAGGATGAGAGGACATGGCATCAAGCTGCACCAGGGGAGGTTCAAGTTGGACATCAGGAATAATTTCTTCCCTGAAACGGTGGTTAAGCATTACCCAGGAAGGTGGTCGAGTCACCAACCTTGGAAGTGTTTGAGAAACGACTGGAGATGGCACTCAGTACTATGGTTTAGTTGTCATGGTGGTGTTGGGTCAAAGGTTGGACTCAATGATTTTCAAGGTCTTTTCCAGCGTTAATGATTCTATGATTCCTTTCAGCTCTGCTTTCCAACTAGTTTGAAGCTGTGCCCTGAGAACAACTATTTTGTTCTACCAGGGCACTACTCACAAGGCTGCTCAGTCTCCAAGGAATCAGATTCTTCTCTTTTTTTCATTTTTTTTCTTTTTCTCTTTTTTCTTTTCCTCTTTTTTCTTTTTTTCTTTTTTCTTTTTTTTTTCTGCTGAAAAGCTCCTTTTTTACTCCCTCATGGAATGAAGGCTATTTATTAGACTAAGGACAAAGGAAATGAGTGAATCTTTAGACCAGTGTGGGGATGGGAGATTATACTCACTCCATACCTGGACATTTGGTTCCTCGCCCTCCATACTTAGGTATTCAGAACTGACTTTTCTTCCTGTCACTCAAACATATTTATTACTCTGTGTTTTCACTTTCATAGCTCTGCATGTCTAGAAGGGATGTTTGAAGTTATCACCTGTCCACCAGTGCCATTCTATCCTCATAATTGCCATCAACTGGTAAGTACTGTTGGGAGTAAGAATGGCTGATGTTAAGTTGAGCTTCTCATTAGGAGTGTATATATTTCAGAATAAAAGCTTTATATTACTTTTATTTGTTGATATAGTTGTGACTTCTGGCCCTTCCTACATTCAAATGCCTCTTTAGTACCAAAATACCAGTTCCTCAGTTTGGCAGATTTGCTGTTACTTGCAGTCCTCTCTGACGTCTTTGTTTTTCAAGGATTTCATAAAACCAAAGATAGGAAAAAGATGATCAGATACATCTTAAATGTCTCTTGTTTATCAAATTGCTTTACTTTACTTGCTGAGTGCTGGCACCATCAAGTTTGTGTATAACTTACTGAACATGCAGTTTATGCCCTGGAAAATTTCTAAAACAGTGAAAGAGCTTAAACCGAGATATTCTCCATCCAAAGGTGTGTTTCGTACATTGAATGAAAAATAAATGAACATTCTGAGATGAGTTCCTATTTTGAGATAGATTTGCTTTTGAAATCTAAAAGTTTGGAAAAATGGAGTTGTCAGTGGCTTTGTGTGCTTTGTGGATTTTTAGGGTCCTTAAGTCTTTGAATTTGCCAATCTCAAAAACACCCAAAGACCTTGTTAAGCAGTATTTAAGTCTTCTGAGCATATTTATATGCAAGGAAGGCATTATTAAGCACTGGAGGGTAATTTTTTTCCATTTTCTATTCCATGGGCAGAACTTGAGAAAATGTTACAAATTAACAGTAAGTTATTGGTTCACTGAATTGAGCCTTTAAAAGTAAGGACATTTGGGAAAATAATTTGTCATGGCCTTGAACAGTCTGTTTTAAAGCAGTATGGTAGCTTTTCTACGATAACAGGTAACTTAACCTTTAAAATGCAGTTCTTCATGCAAATAAACCTGGGTAATGGACTTTAAGTCTTTTAAAAGGTGATTTTGCATGCCCTCAGGCATTACTTATTTCTTGGAACACCATGTCTCTCTAATATACCCAAAATAAAGCAGGAAATCTTTTTGGAACACCAGATTAATTTTGCATTATAATGGAACGTAGAAAGTTCCTACAGTAAAGGTAAAATGTTGTCTAAAGAGAGAACATGCAAGTGGATTTTCTAATGAAACATAGATACTACCCCATAGCAATATATAAAGTATTTGTGAATACTCTGTATTTGCAATATCAGTTGTGAGGTAAAGGAAGATGGACAATCTCACTCTTGGCTTTAATGGTTCATGGATGCAGCACTAGAGTGGCTGTACTTCTCAGGAGTTATAGTTCAAACCCATTTTGTGGATATGCAGCACTGGTAGGAGATTGAGGAGGTTCTTGGAGTCTTTCATATTGAGTGACTCATGTAATTAGCTCCTACATCCTGCTCCCCCTCATACTTTTCACTGTTCTTCTGCACATTTTGTCTCATTCCAAGACCCCACATGCTGAATATGACAGATAATGAATGGTCAGTCTTAAACATGATCTGTCAGATGAGTGTGCCTGGACTAACAGAGTGGGAGAGAGCACAGGAGGTGGTGCATTGCATAGAAGGAAAATAAGAAAAAATAAAAGTAATTAAAAACCCCATCAGTACAGCGTTCCTCTGTATTTTCTTCTCCCCACAGGACTCAGGGTGTGGGCTATGGGCCTCCATTCTGTGACCAGTGTGTGGAACTGCAGATCACAGTGCCACAGGATTCCCCAGACTCACACAAAGATACCAGATCTAGTATAGCAGTGCTGTGAGTATCATAAATGAAATGAATGGCTTTCGCATTAACAACAACAATAAATCAATTTGGGTTAATTTTGTTTGTGGAATCAAAGATAAAAACCCACTCCAAGTTCTGCTCCTACTCCAAGTTCTGCTTCTACTCCCAAGTTTCACCCCCATTACAATGTTTTAATATTCATGTTAGAGTTCTATATTAATTAAATGTTCCTGTTAAAGTTAAGAGTTTAAAATGTGTTGTAAAATTATATGATTATTTTCTTTTAAATCAATCTACAAATCAAGCTGTGTTTTAATAGAAGGGGAGAGACTCCAGAGGGACTGTCCAGTGAGCTATATTTAGCAACCGACCGTTGGGCTGTAAGGTAACTCCACGGTAACCATGAATTTCAATGAGGAGCTCTTCCCGCCCAGATCCAGGTAACATCACTCAGACGAGGGACCCAGAGACTGACAGCCCCAGCAACAAGTGAGCCACGGGATAAAAGGACTCTACCAATGAAACACCTTGAAACATAGTCCCTAGACTTGAGCCAACCAAACAGACTCTTACATGGACCCAACCAATCATCCTGGACCTTGAGGGAGGGACAGTGGGCGGGACTGGGAGGGGCCACGGGGGTTTAAAATCCCATGCAGCTACACAAGATGTGTGTTTTCTGCTCAGGACTACCTTGGCAGCACCCAGTACTGTGGGTATTTACTTTGGGTCTATAGCTAAATTAGCTTAAAGAGTCTTTTATCCCTGTAACCTGGAGAAATTAATTTGAATAAAGGAATTTGGCCTATTTGGTTAATAAATTAAATTATAAAATCTAAATTGAGGGTGGCCTCAGCTGGCAGTGAGTTTGCTCAGGGAGTGTGTGGGGATGTAGTTACATATCTGAAAAGGACAGACAAGTTTCTGCATACAAATTTCTTCAAAAGAGAGTTAAAGATCTGTAACTTCTCATGACAGTGAGTTACGGCTGCAAGTCAACAGAAACACTTCTTAGGAGATGTAGAACCAATGTTTTATTTTTACATTCTATAGAAGAAGAAACCAAATTCCTAACAATTACTGTGATGCCTTTTGCCCAACCTGCGTCCTTTTAAAATCAGATATTTTACCATTAGCTTTTAGCAAGTAGCTGACAATAACATAGGAAAACTAAGTAGGAAAGAAATTAAATCGTATGTTATTTTGGTGAGCAATGCTTACTTTGCATAGGCTTTTATGATCTGTAGTAGTCCAAGCTAGAAGTGTTCTGACTTTGCTTCAACTAACAACAGTGATGAGCACAACCATCTATTAATTTAGTTACTTTTGGAAAAATAAAGGATATAAGGAAAAATCTATTCAGAACTGGCACTATGATCCTGGGCATGAAGACAGCTCTGTGCTTATTTCTTTAGGCAATATACCATCTGGAAATAAAAACACACATTGCTGATTATTCATAACCATGCATCTTGAAAGCAGCAAGGGTGACTGTAAGGGTAGAATTTTGTTTATATGCAGACTCATGTTCATTACGCTCCTTATTCTTTTTGTTACAACCATAAACCAAGAGAGTCCACTGCAGCAATTCCATAATATATCTTGATATGTGTCTCCATAATGACCGTGTATTTCTTCTTGTTTGGAGTGCTTCTGGAATGCTGGAGTGGCCCCTCACATGGAGCATTCTGACCCACTTCAGATTTTGCAGAGAACCTTTCTCTTCTTTCACTTTCAGGACTGAAATGATTGCAGTCAGTGTTCAGTGAACAGTGTTGTTCAATGCAGTTTGCTCTGAAGTAAACTTATGTTTGCAGAAATTGGAATTCCCTGTCCTGCTCTCTCAGTCTTGCTTGTGTCTTGTGCAGAGGTGGAAGTCAGTATCAGCATCTGTTTTAGGCTAAGTTCATAGTAAAGGGCTGCCTGAAAGTATCTTTTAAACCCTGATATTTGTAAGAAGGGAAATACTAATTTAAAAAACAATGGGGCTTTTTTATTTGACTATGTTTTAAGGCATGTGATCTGATAGAAGTTAGGAGACCTAATTATGGTTTTGATCATATCCCAGTTTCGAGATAGCAGTTAATGCCTGTATATAAATGAATACATTTTTATTAAGAGTAAATTCGAGAACATATTACGTATTCTTATCAGTGTATTCAGTTGAGGTTGTGGTCTTTTCAAATAGGGATTCATTTCCAATACACCTGGATGGCTGATAGCATCTGAGTGCTTGGGTTTTGAAAAATGGAGAACTGATTCAGAATAATCGGAAAATATTTCAAAACAGCTTATACTTCGAACTTCAAATGTACCTGAAAACAAATTGACAAGTCTAGAATTTGAGACCAATTTTAAAGTGGAAGAAAAGACTATTTTGAAAAATGATTACCCAACAAATGAAGGAGAGAAGTGTCTTTTTATTTGTGGAAAAAACCCCATTACGCTACAATGAGAAGCTTCCACAATCCATTGCTTTAGTCACCACCTCCAGGAACATTAAGTAAAGCAGTAATGTTTGGGAGCATGGGAGAGCATATGGTAGAGATTTATCCTCTCTGTCTGTTTATTTCGGTTCTCATTTCAATGTTCTGAAAAAGTAATCCTTTATTTCAAATCCTGAAACAAGAAAACTTTTTTTTTGTCTTTACATTTGTACTTGATTACGAACTCCGATGGAAGATTTTCACATGAATAGAGCATTTGCTGGGTATCCTGTCCAGATGGAATCTCCAGTAAAGCTAAAAAGCTCACATTCACTTGCTTGTTCTTCCCACAGTCAGAGCATTTGCTTGTTACTTCTCCTTTACCCAGTGATTATTTTTATGAAGCTTGTAGGTCTAACATTATGTCTGAGACTTCGGTTCCTCTATAAGTTTGGCTGAAACTTGAAGTCCCTGGGGAGACAGACAGCTACAGCAACAGACAGTCTGTCTGCATAGACCTCATTTCCTTGAGACACCATGCTAGAAAGAAAACAGCTGAGATGGGATTGCAGTGCCCAGTCCCTGAAAAAGGAAAAGGAGGAGATACTCTACATCAGCTCTGCCATTACTGCCTTTAAGGGTGGGGTACTGCAGTCAGCTTTGTTAATGGTTATGTACATACAGCATAATTGATTTCAGCAGGTACTTTCACTTAATAGCCACTATAGCCTCATTTATGGCTGACTTAATTGATAAAAGACTGAAAAGAGTCATGTTGGTAGGTACTGCTGAAGTTAAAATTGGGTAATTCTGGTAAATGATACTGTAGAGTCTTCTGACCTGCTCAATTCAAAAACCTTTAAATATGCAGGAGAGAATGGACATCCCATACATTTATTATTTATTCAGGTAAACTCATCCCATCATCAGTTCCCTGAACTGATCTTACTTCTGTCTCTCTTAGGCTATATTTTTATTAATAAGACTTTCCAGATCAACCAGAAATTTAAAATACAAAATTTAAGGCTTGTGGATGCTGAAAGCTTGGTCAGAGAGGAATTTTCCACTATTCTCATTTTCGTCAATGTCTAGGAAACCACAGATGTGATTCTGGCGATCCACATAAGGCATTTCTGACCCTGGACATCACATGGAGTCCTGGCAGTGCGGGAGCCCTGTGAGGAGAGCCGGGTGCTCCCCAGGCCCACCCCGGGCTCCGAGGTGCACCGCAGCGGCCCTCCTACTCGTCGCGGCCTAGCCCCCGCGGGCCTCGCACTGCCGGCGACGGCCGGGTGTGGGCCCGACGCTCCAGCACCATCCATTTGCAAAATATTTTTCAGTCAGTAACATATACAACAGCTGCAAGGTTTTGTTTGCATTATTTCACTGATTTTTCTCACAGCATCCAAGCACTGTTTCCCAGCCAGCATGTGTGAGAAAAAGACTTTCTCACAAACTTACTGGAAGCTGGAAAATTCCGCTCTGACCAAGCTTTCAGCATCCATAGAGGCTGCCTAAGATCATCATGGTATCCAAATGACTTTTCTTTTTTTTGCCCAAGACATACTTGTCTCTATCATTCTTGTCAGTAAGTAACCAGAAGGAAGAGATTTACAAAGCAGATGTCAGAATGTCAGATCTGCCTTCAGCTGATTTTCTGTAAGTTTATTATTGTATGAACTACTGTGTTCAAGGAAATAGAAAAAAGCTCAAAGTTTTATTTGCATTAGTAAATAAAATATTTTAAATGGGAAGGCTGCTCTCCAAATAGTGGAAAAAAAATTTCCATTCTAACCTTTGGAAGGAATTTTGGTCTTTTGCCACAGGAACCAATCAGTTTTTATCAGACAAAGCCTTTATTATTTGTTAACTCCCTGTGCCCTCACAAATGACTGTGCTTATTTTCCATCAGCCATCTGAGTCTCAGAAGCTTGAGAAACAACACATGGTGAGGTAAAATAACTGCCATGCTTTAACCAACCAAATCTGCTTTTCTCTTCTGGTAAGTTCCTAGGTTTTTTTTGCTGCAGAGAATATCTGCTTGTAATGAACACAAGTCAGTAACATTCATATGTATGTTATTATGAGGTTTTCTTCCCTTTCTATGCGAATATAATTACCATTTTGAACTCCAAGTACCTTTCTTGGAGTTTAAAATAGCTCCCTGTTTTTTTGGCATCACTGCAATAATGATGAACATGTGCACTGGAAGAAGCTGCAAGGCAATAACAATTTGTGCACCTTCTGTGGTTATTCTTGGCTTCACATAAATCCATTAATAAATTTCTCTCTGGATTTCCTAGAACTGATTTCTATATTCATGCTTGTGTCCAGTAGGATCTTACAAAGGTCAGTGTGAGTGGAGACAATGGCTAAGATTAAGATCCAAGTAAGAATCTGAGTGTGTTTTAAGTACTAGTTCTCTTTTTTTGTTTGTTTGTTTGACAATTGAAGTGCAAAGGTTGATTTTCTTAACTTGTAGAACTAAGTTTTGAGAGTCAGGGTTTTTTTTGTATTAGAACAACCTTGGTTTTTTCATCTTTGGCCATTGCTACCTATTTCATCTTGAACAGTCTGTACCGGCACAGTTTCTTTTATCCTTTGTTGTTTATGGATTTTGTGAGGTGACTTGTGACTTGCACCCAGCCAAACATCAAAGTGTGTTCATTATTTATGAACAAATAATTTTACTGAGGTATCAGGTCATCTGTGCTCTTTATTCCTTTGTTTCATTAGTGCCATCAGTAGCTGCAGGATTATTTAATCTTTTTATTACTGCAGATCTTTTTGGCTGGTAAACTGGAAAGATGTAGTCAGTACTCACCTATTTTCAGACCTTGCCTATTCACCTTTGTTGGTGAGATCTAGCAGTCATCTGCTTCTCTCACATTTTTCTGAACCCTGCCATAACTTTGGAGAAAAAGCTCAGTTGTTTTTGAAGGAAATGGAATTTCATATGTTAGACAAAAAAAAAGTTCGGTATATTTGGCAAAACTCATGTAACAGCTAACATCACCTGAGCCAACCAACTGGTTTTGAGACATGCCATTCCCATTCAGAGCTTTTATTTAGACGAAGACATGTTGGGGTATTAGGAGGGTTTTTTTGTGTGTGTGTTCTTTTCCTCTTAAAGAATTTTTTCCGCATACTAAGGGATAATTGCTGGGTGCTTAAGACAGACAAAAAGACCTGGGGGCGGAGATGCTGCGAGATTTGAACTGAGAAAAAGGGGTTGGGTACAGGGCCTGGCCTTCTTTGTTCTCCCAGCGTTCGGAGGGGATGGGGAGGCTGCAGTCGCTGTAGGGAGAACTCATCGTCGCTGTGGGGTCCTGTCTTCTACTGCCTTCCCTCTACCCTGCCCTGCCTCCGCCGTTCCTTCGCTGCTGCTTTGAGGCTTCGCTACATGGTAGTGCCGCAAGCGCCGCACCACCTGCCTGCTGAGACGTCCCGGAGTTCCTGTTGCAGCTTTGGAGTTCTATACATCCTGCCTACCACCCGGCATTTTGTGTTCATCCTTGCTGTTCCAGCCTGCTGTTCCCGGGGCATCAGCCGAAGCACAGGACTGGCTGCCCAGGGGGATTTCTCCCATCCCTTCCCGGCTCGGGCACGGCTGCCATTGCCATGTGCTCGCCGAGCTCGCTCCGGAGCGCCCTGCCGGCTGCGACCGTCACTGCGCCCAAGGGGAAAGGGCCTGACAGCCCAGGTGGCTGTCACTGGGTTCTGGGCCTGTTGGGTGTTACTGTCCTTGTTACTGTTGTTCTGTTTGCCTTGTTTTATATATATATTAATAAAGACCTGTTATGCTTATTCCTCATATCTTTGCCTGAAAGCCCCTTAATTTCAAAATTATAATCATTTGGAGGGAAGGGGGGTTACATTTTCCATTCCAAGGGGGGGCTCCTGCCTTCCTTAGTAGACATCTGTCTTTTAAACCAAGACAAGACATAACAAAAATTTATTTTAGCCAAACTTGATTTTAAGTTTAATTTGGACTGACAGCACATGGCTGACAGATACTTGAGGTTAGAGAGCAGATATGTTCTCATGTAAGCTTATGCTCCAGTTTGTTAGTTGGTCATATCAATTTTTAAAAAATGACCAAGGGATTAGTTTTGGAAGGGCTGGTAACACCTTATTTTGTTGAGATAACTGAGTAATTCCCATTGTAAGTCTCAGATTTTTCTTGCTTGTAGCCCTGTAAATATTTCATAGTTGGAACAAAAATATCCCACACTGTATATCTGCCTCGGTGCTTGATTAGGAAGTGTCAGACATTTCCAAAATGTTCTGAAATATGTCTAGGGAAAAAAGGAAACATGAACAACCAGTATTGCCTGTGTTAACATTTATGATGAATTTTCCCTAACACCTCATTTTGCAGGAATTTGTGAGAAAGTAGTCAATTTGTAAATCTTTGAATAATTAAGTTTTGCACATTAATGCATCATATACCTTAAAGATTCTGCCTGGCACTGGAAATGCCCTAGTCTAGGATGAAGGCAGGGGAAAAACTGTTCTTTGGTCTTGAACTTGACATCTGAACTGGGAATCCCTGTCTTTCTTTTTTTTTTTTTCCCTAAGGATCACTCCTGGGGACAGCACAGCTGGGAAAAAGGAGATCCTTATGTGACAGTAGGGAAGATAAGTGCTTAGAGGTGGGTATGAGAGCAAAACGGTAATGGAAAAAATAGTAGGCAAAAGGTTAACGGCACAGAGAAAAGTTATGAACAAAGGTAAACACAGGCAAGGTTATTTCCGGTTGACGTTGTGTGATCAACTAGTGGCAATCAGAAATTCTACCAAAATGCAAGATTTATCAAAAAATCAGGTAATCATGGAAGAGTTTTAGATGGGAAGGAGCTGTTGGAGATCATCTGGTCCAACCTGCCTGCTAAAACCTCCCTCCTTCACTAGTTGTGAAGTCAGATCCGGGTTCTCAGGGTCTTACCTAATTCCAGCCTCTCTGAGCAACCCTTTCCCATGTCCCAAGCTGAGAAATCTTTGAGCCTCTTTCTCAGGCGGGTATAATTGACAAACTGTATCCTGAGTGGAAAACCTCTGAATCACTCAATGCTGCCTAGTAACAGTGGGTAAATTGTTGATTTCAGTGTAAATATTGGCAGTGGATGGCAGCTTTTTGTGAGCTTTCTGACAGTGGTTTTCTATGAGACTGGTATAAAATGAGGTGTACAGGTAGCCTGCAGCATTTTTCTGGTGTTACAGAGATGTCTGCTGTATTCCCCTCAATTTTGCTGCATCCAGAAATGTACTTTTTCCTCTGTCTTCTGTCCTTTTCCCCAGTTTACCTGTTTCTGATCTAATGGGAAGGAGATCTTTCTGGAAACTAAGCATTTATTCAGAGAAGCCTGAATCTGCATGAGCCACCACCTGCTCCTAATGGACACCTCACTCACCCTGAAGATTTAACTTGGCAGAGCTCAAGGTTCTCAGGGAAATAAACTTTACAGTTTATCCTGACATCCACCCAGGCACATCATATAATACAGCAAGTTAGGTAGGATTTTTTAAGACCATTGCAAAAAGGAAAAAAAAATAGAAGAAAAGGCAAGTTTTGTCCCTATCCCTGTTCTACAAATTAATTAAGAATGTTTGAAAAGCTAGAACAATATTTTGATTAGCACTAACGGCTTGTTTGAAGCTTGTATGTCTAAGCCTTCTAGATTAAAAAAAAAAAGTGCATATGTCTTGCATCCAAAAATAATTTCAATTTACAAGTATGGACAATATTTATGTCAGCACCAGATTTGGTCATGGCAGTATAGCATCTGGCATGTGGGATCGGCAGCACAATCAGCTGTTGTATGAAATAGCAGCCTTGGTTTTTATTTGTGATTTTTGCCTGTTTTGCCATTCATCTACAAATGGACAAAAACAAGTCAGGAAAAAACCCCTGCTGCTAAGCTTCTCTTTGAAAATGTAGGGTGGTGAATACATAGTTCCTTTATGTGGGTTTCATTAACACAGACTCTTTCTGCAGCTTTTCCAAGGCAATAAAGGCTATTCAGTCATTCTGCCTTTGTATCGGTGTATCTCTGTTCCATGAGAACAAAGCTTTACTGTTCAATGTTAATAACGTTTTCTCAGATGAACAGACCTTTTGTTATTAGGTTTCTCAAATATAGTTCCTACTGCAGCTGAGTAAGGAAAACCCTCCCTGAGAGAAAACCTGCAAATTGCCTGCTCTGTTTGGCCTGTTGCTGGCCACTCACCTGGTGAATGCTGCTCAGCAACTCGGCACAGCACAGCTGGGAATCAGCCCCAGCGCTGGGCTTGGAGGGTGAGGGGTTGTGGGGGTAGTTGGGTGACACTGTGACAGGCAAAGGAGGCTCATCACAGGAAGAGAAGCTGGAGCTACCATGACAAGGGGGAAATACAGCATTGCAAGATCCAAAAGATTAAAAGTCTCAAGAATTCCTTTGTCGAAAGAACTTCATACTTTTTAACTTAAAAGTGATATGTCAAATTTAAGCCATGGTGATGCTTTAAGTAAGCTATCCATTATGATTAAATACAGGCTCATGTTCTTCTGAACTCTGAACTCTGATCTGAAGCTTTCCTGGACTTCTCTGGACACATAGTTAGGCTTTTAGGGAGTTTGAGTTTGACCTGGGACCAGTACACTCATTCCAAACTGATTAGTACGCTGTGTGCTCTCATTGTTTCTCTACTACACTTAATTCACAATGATATTTATATGCTGCATCAGTACCTAAAACCTAAAAAACCCTTTTTGTCAATAGTAAAAAACCATATATGACTGACTGATAGATTATTTCTGTTGGTGAAATAATTGTTGTAGCATTAGATTGCATGACGTCATTTTTGAAGTCCTTTTTTTATAGATTTGATAGTTCTCCAGCCAACCTTCAGAAGACTTAGGCAAAGCCAGGAAAGTCCCTTTGGACTCTTGCAAGGTTCGAGTCAGGCAGAAGGATCTACCCTCCTCCGGAGCAACAGGCTACCTTTTTTCAGGTAAAGACACTCTTGGGGACAGCTAGTCCTGGGGAAGGGAAAAAGCAGGTGAAGAGATGAAGTGAAAAAACTTGAACACCCTTGACTGGAGAAATGGTCTCAACTCTTCACAGTCCAGTAATAAAGAAAGTACTGCAAAGGAACTGTTTTCATGACAAACTTGCTCATGGACATTCAGAAGAAAAAGTGCTTTGTATGGTGATTTGTGCCAGACATCTTGGGACCATTCAGTGTAATTTTGGATTGCTTCCAGCATTTTGAGATGAAAGAATAAGAAAATAATTGATCTTTCAATTTTTCATAAATGTGGTTGGATTTGTGTTGCTCTGCATTTGTTCCTTTCAAGTGTTAGGTGAAGAGCAGTATCATAGTGATGTTGCTCAGCTCATTTATCAGTGTTTATGCATGGATTTGCAGAATATTTGTGAAGGTGTGTCCTGTGACTATTTTAATTTCACAGATTAAATGTTTGAGGAACAGAGATGGATAACAACAGACATTCTAAATAACATAAGGTACATTGAAAAGCTGGAAGTATGCGTGTTTATTGCCTTTTTCCTTGCCGTTTTCCATGCCATTTTCCACAGAGATTTGTCCAAGAGTTGCTTCTACTTTGATGTGGGAGATACAACTTCATGAACGTGTGGTTTCTTCATGGAAAGAGTTGCCAGCTCTTTCCTTGAAGGTTAATAAAATGATCTAATTAATTTTACATCTATTAAGAGGTGAAGACTGTAGAAAATGAAGCCTGATTATGGAAAAAACCCTAATACCCTCTCCTTCCTGAGTAGGTTTTGCTGTGGTGTCTCTGTTCTGGAGTGAAATGAGTATTTAACTAAATTAAATGAGCTTTGCACAGAAATGAAAACAACAGGCCTCCTCTTTAATTCAAGGTAAACACTATTTCTGAAAGACTTGATTTCTTTTTAAATATCTACTAACCAAATGTTAATTCCCAAATTTAAAATATTTGCTAACAGCAAAATTATCATCAATCAGTACTAAATCTCCAAGAACACAGACCGGCACAATATGGTGACGTAAATGAAAATAATTTGACTTAAGAGGGGCAGAACCAGCAGCAAGATCATTTCTGTGACTCTCAATTCTTAAGTATTTCTTTCCTCTATACTCTTCAAGGAAAGAAGGGGCTGCAATGCCTTTTTCTCTTGTCTATTCAAGCAGGCAGAGAGACTCATATACGTGCTCTGCCAGTTACAATTATTTTTAATGTGTGTTCTCCAGCAATGCATTCAGCCACAATTTATCAATAGTAAAAAATGGGGTGTCCACCATTTTCCATGATAGTTTGTTTCAATATTGACTTCTCCTACGTGCTTTTTTCACCTTGATTTGGTATGGTTTCTTTTTGAGTCTTTGGCTTCAATTATGTCTTTGACATATGCATTTTGCAGATAGGCATGGTGCATGAAGACCTGCTAGAGTGCTAAGGATTTAGCATGACCTTGACAAAAATCCTTATCAAAGTCCATTGTTATGCTTTCCTGCTACATCATGCCAACACATCACCCAGTAAGCCATCTCTGCTTAGGAAATTTAGCTTCAAGGCTGAGTATGTTTGAGTAGGAACAGTAAGTCCTTCTGCATGTATTAAACAAAAAAGTTATTTCTGTTTTATGATTAATTCAAACTTGATCTAGCTTTGCTTAAGAGTAATAAACATTCCTGGGATAGAGTCTGAAAAAGAGCAGAACATGCAAGTGCAAGAAATTCTTTTGATTGTGAAATTGTGTGTTTATCCTGGATATGTCTAACATGCATATAATTTGATTAAAGCTTAGCACAAGCCAGAATTAGAACAGCAAATTGCTTTCTTTTAGGAAGAAGTGTAATCCAGGGCTTTACTGCTTACATTATTTGTGTAATTAGAAAAAGGCTGTGGTTGAAGCCACTAGTTTAATCTCCAACAAACTGTAGCTTTTGGTAACCTACTGATATTGAAATCACAAAGATTGTAGGGCACATTTTAACTAATCCATAACTAAAAGAATGGTGAATTTGTCTTTTTGTAGTATTATCATAACACTGCAACTGGAAATGAAACCACATTATTTTACATGTTTGAAAAGTTGATTTTATTATTCAAAGATAATGTGTAGATCATGTCTAATATTTACACAACAGCAGTTCAATATGTGGATTCTCAGAGAAAAGTCTGCTTGTTTAATTTTCAGATCTGGTCTAGGAATAAATTGTCAGTTATCACAATATACACTTCAGCCTTTGTCTGCCCTCTGCCTGTTAATAAAATTTAATCTAAGTGATATAATTCACTGATTATAAATTGTGATTTAAATTAGTCATCAAAAAAACTTGAATTGTATTTTTTAACCTTTTTTGCATATTTACATTTTAGTTAGGTTCTGTATAAGGGCATTCCCAATATAACTCTTTTGAATTGTGACTTTGAAGTAAATTTACCTTTACACTTGAAGATTCATCTTGACTTACAAAGGATAAAATCTCTTTTAGTTGAGCAACTACTACAGTGTTACAATTATTTTAAATTGTTTATTAACTGTTTTCAATATGGAAAAACGTAAACAATATATTTCTTCATTACTTAGTAATTAGTTTATATATTGGAAGTTGTGGCAAGCTGCATTTGATTTGAAATTAGGACCCGCTTAGATAAAAACCAGACTCCTTTCTATTGAATTAGAAACCCTGCTTCACTTTAATAAAGGCAATAAAAATTCCAGGTGCTTATATTAGTCTATTGCATGGAAGAAATTCTGAGAGTACTTAATAGTTGAAGTGAATCAGGAGAAGACCAAGTCTTTCAAGGATTTAGACTTAATAGATCCTCTCTATCTCATTTTTATTTCTGAGCTGAAGGAAAAAGACAAGATTTATTGCTTTCTTGACTTTTCATTTGTCAACTAAATAATCTGATTCATGGGCAAAAAGACAATGTCCTGAAAAAAAAATGTTTCAAATTTAATCGCTTTCTGTTCTAGACAATTAGCCAATATATTCAATCTTTCTTAAAATTCCTACAAACTGATGCTACTTCAATGACTATCATTTGTTATGGTTGGTATGACTGATGGGTGTTAGACTGAATTCATCTACCACCTGAAATTTCATTGTAAATAATATATATGAAAGCACTGATAGAAAATGGCTATCTTCCAAGTACCTTCCAGGTAACTATTAATAATCTTTCCAATGTATTTATTATTAACACAGGGATTTGTGACTATTATTAAATTTCAGTTAGTGCTATATTTTATGATGAGAACTGAGAGGAAAGCCATGAATGTGCTTCAGTAAAGAGTAAACAGATGATCCAATTATTTCACCTATGCTGACACTGTTTCCTCATCATTGCTTTCAAAAGCATATTATTATTAAGAAATATTTGTGGTCTGTAGAGGATCAGTTGTGTCTTAGGTATGCACAAAATAATGCATTAAAGGCAGATAGCAAGG
>WEIT01027551.1:73730-87848 GCA_013389985.1 Dryoscopus gambensis
TTCAGAAAAATTCATTCTCTGAGCCTTGAAGTGGAACCTGAAGCAAGGGACACATGCTCTAGAATGTAGACCTACGCCTCATTAGAACCTGATGATGGAGAAAGAATTTAGTGGGAAACTTGTCCTTGTATGATGGAGAATATTCGTTACGTGTTCTCAGTCCTATCCCTTCTAGCTTATGCAGCCAAGCTCAGCCCAGAATTAAAGCTAAAACATGTTAGGAGACAGAAACCAGTCTGCAGCGTGTTGCGGCCACATCTCTTTGGACATCTGAGTATTTGATAAAGTGAATCAGACCAAAATATCTACAGCTCTAAAACCCAGAGACAGACAGGCAGAGTTGTTGGCTGAATCAGGAGGAACGCTTCATGAAAGACTTCTTTTTGACTGAGTACATGTTCAACTATATGTAAAAAATACAAGGCAAGGATATGATTGTCAGGACTCTTGAAAGTAGAATTGCACAAAGGAGTACTTCAAAGGCAGTGCAAGAAAATCCAACTGCATGTGTACACAGCTTGACTTTTTGCCACCACAGCATCTGCAGCATCTGTGTAAATAATTTCCTAAGTAGAGACCTTGGCATTCTTTTGTGTTATTTATTATTCAGTATACAGTTCATGAACCACTGGGGAGAATGAATTTGTTGCTGCATCAGAGACGCTTGACTGAACATAAAGTAGGAAGACTCTATGGCTCAACATGTTTGTCATTGATGGTAATCAGCACTACATTCACAATTCCACTGAATTTTTGATAGAAGTGCTATTTGCAACTGGGCAGTAATAGATTGCCTACCAGAGAAATTATCAGCTGGTTTTTGCTGAAGCTGGTATGCTGATTGCAGCACGAAGTGCGGTAGCTGTGTGCAAAGAGAATGAAAGTATTAAAAAGTTTCCATTACCTCTTTCTGAAAAAATGTTTACATTTGTTTCCTTCCAGAGAAAGAGGCTTCTGCAAAGCAATCTACAGGGGTTCCTTTAACTATATGTTGGAAGTTCTCCTTTATACAGGGAATATGGCAGGGTTTCTTCTCCCCCGGTCTCTCTGCCCTTTGCACACACTGTAGGGAAGATCCAGCACCTCAGCTGGGAAAATCCCAAGAAGAGGCTGTGAGGAGAATGGATTGAAAACAGCCCTGGGGAGAAAGACTAGTGAGTGTCTGTGGACAAAAAGCTCAACATGACCCAATAATGTGCCCAGAAAGCCAAATTCTGGGGTACATCAAAAGAAGCACAACCGGCAGATCCACTCTGGCCTAGAGTGAAACGGTTTGGGCTGGAGTCAGAGCTATGAGCCTGGGAATGAAGAATGAGCATGGGAATGGGGAAGGAAGAAGGGAAGACATGGGAAGTCAGATGCAATATGAAAAAACTGCCAACTAGGGTTGTAAAGCCAGTTTTGAGGGAGAATATGGAGATGAGCAGAAAATGAAAGTTATTCCTGCTAAGGCCCCCTAGGGAAAAGTCGAGCTAAAAATGAAGCCTTTTCCCATCTGCAAGCTGAAGCTTGCTTCACCCATCTTTCTAATACTAAACTGGGGTGGGAAAATCAGCTAAATTTCTTGTCAGCAAAGTATTTTAATATAATATTGATCATAGGTAAAATAATTATTTTCTTGAAAGTGTCTTTGTACCAGCAGAAACGATTTGTTCCTTTTTAGAGGGAAAGAAAGACAGTGGGTCTCTTAAAAAATTTCAGGCTTTAGGAAAACAGGAGGAGAATAATGACAGAATTCTATCACATTTGCAACAGAAAATGTTATCAAGAGTGAAAAAGCACACAAGTTAAAAGATTTGGAAAAGTTATTCAGATTGAATGAGATACTTAGCTAAAATACTGTCTCCCACAAGAAAAACAGCTTTCCTAGTTTTATAATCTTTCTTGGAAAAATTTAGTCAAGGCTTATCACCTGATACCTTCTGGTTTTTGGGTTTTTTGTTACTTAACAGAGCCATGGTTAGGAGCAGAAATGGTGAAGTTTAATCTTTAGAACTAAAATCTTGCCATAACTGCACAGTAATGGAGCATCCGCATTGATGTAGACTGAAAACATACTAGTGTAGACTCTAATTTGTTCTAGAATTTGGGTAGTTGTTAGGCAATGTCTGTCATGTATTACAAAAAATGCTATGTATGTAATGAATATTTAGGCTTCCTTGTCTAGTGCAAGTGCAATAAAATAGATCTTTTTCTCAATTCTATTAATAGCAATGGAAGACTTCAGTGAGCTGAAAGTAAAAATACATTTCAACACCTCTCATCTTGCAATGCTTTACCTGCATTGCATGCATACTGTCTCAGCTTCTAATAAAGATGCTCTAATCACTGGTTTTGATCAAGAGTACATTATTTTTCCTTGAAACTTACAGCAGTTTATCATATTATGCCCTGCAGGTTTCTAAAACACATTTCTATCTGCTTAGGAAAATGTCAGGTAGAATGAATCAGGTGGAAGGATAGATTATAATTTCATCTCACAGATGATTTTCCAGAAACATTTATACATTAGAAAGCTTTAAAATTGTCAGAGAGGCAGACCTCTGTTAACAGGACATCAGTAGGCATCAAATTCTGTATAGTTATAGGATCTTTTGCCTTCCTGTTGTCCAGCATTGTGACATAGCCCAGTCATGGGAGTTTACAGTCTGGAATCACTTTAAACTGTTCTTCAACAGCCTGGCTTAATCCTAGATTGGGCCATGTCTTTTAATCTGTTTCTGGGAATTATCCAAAAGAATTGTACATACTGTCTGTGATGAGTTTAGGGGTTGGAAATCTTTAAATTAAACTGGAAAGGAATTAGCCAACGTGCTGTGGGTAGTAACTTAGAAGCAAGGGGGTTATTGGGATTTTTTGGGGTATTTGTACTTGGGAAAGACTGAATGTAATTTTGGGTAATTCATACGAATTTTGAAAATTATCTGACATAGAGGAATTATAAAATAATGTACTTACCTTGCCATTGTATCAACTAAGAACATGCACATATTCATTTAAGGATCAGTGATCATCTGATTAGCAGGAACAGGTGAAGTGCCTTAACATAATCACATATACATACTCTTAATCACCTTTAAAATAGTTTATTCTATCTGAGAGTGCTGCAGAAGTGTAATTGCCAGGCAGTGTCTAAGCCTTTTGCCAGCACTGTGAAATCCAATCTTCCACACAGATAATATTCTGCAAGACTGTTTTCAACAATGGATCCTGTTTGAAAATGTAACAGACTAAACCATGCTTCTCTGGATCAAAAGCTAATCAAACTCCCTTCTGCTAATGAGAGACAAGATCAGAACTGTGGAAAACATATTGTGGACCATCATCAATTAATTGAGAAAGTATGTCTGATTTGGGGATTGAGCCAGACATGCTGTGAATGGGGTTGTCAGGCACAAGTGGTGCTGAATAATGTGGGAGAGAAAGGGGAAGCTGTAATCATCCTAGTCTCTGGTATGACTTCTAGATCACAACTAGTTGGCTAAAGATCTGTCTGGCTGTGGAGGAAGCTACCTTATGTAGGTAGACTCATTCTTTCAGAAATCAGGTAGAAAGACAGGTTAGGCAATGTTTTGACCACATTTATTCAATGTGAGAGGGACTGTGATAGTATTAAAAAGAAATAGAAATCAATGCAGAAATCAGTTGAGATATCAAGTTTGGGACCACTTTTCTTTCTGTAATAAGAACCTGAAAATGAAGTATTAGAAAACTTGGATCACAACAGTTTCTCACAAACCTGGTTGCCCACTAAAGAAACTAGGCCTCCTCTATGGTAATTAAAGTCCCTGGTAGACATAAATTTGACAGTACTGCTAATTACCCAACCTTGTTCACTGAAAGGGAGCTAGTTGCCTGTAAAATAGAATAAATATAATAGAATAAGTATAATAGAAATGACAAAGACTCAGAGTTCAAGAGAAAAATAATACGTTTTGGATTAGGAGCACAAGTATCTTTATATAGTTTCTCCTTCTATTTATGCAGACCTGAAATTTGTTCAGCAAACAATTGTGGGGAGCAAAGAGCTAATGTGACTCATGAACACTGGCCCTCCCATTGGCTTTATTTAGTTTTTCATTCTGAGTACTTCCTTTTTCATTAGTTATCACAGTGAACCCCTATTGTTTGTTGATCTGCTGCTCCTCATCAAGCCAAAATTATGAATAAGGCTGCAAGAATCAGGCTGGCCTTGATTAATAAAACATTATTTTTTGTGAAGCTTTCTGCCTGTTTTGTCTTTTTATCAATAATGAAGTGTTCATGGTATTCATACCAAGTAACATTTTTTTCTGTTGGTTTTTTCCCCGTTTTTTGTTTGATGGTATGTTTGTTTGCTTGTTGGTGAGTTTTTTTATATTTTAGGGGTTTTTTATTTAATTACTGTGAGCCATGAACAGGGAGAACAAATAATTGGATAAGGGATTCACATGTGAAGCTCAAAATTTCTACAAAGTATTCTGTAAGCAGCTGATTGTGCCCATACACCCATCTGCATCTTTAAACATTTTTGTTTCATGTTCAGCAGAAACAGTATTGTTTATTTCCTAAAGGATAAGCAATTAAAAATGAATATAATTAATACATGTGGCTCTTTTTTCCTGTATCTTATCAGAGTCCCAACAAGCCATCCACATGCTTCAGTAGGTTTTATGAAACATTTGCAAATGGCAAACAGATGGCCTTTTTGGGTTGCTGTATTAAACAGTGAAGATTAATATTGCCACTCTTCATGCAGTATGTTCAGTCATATCTTGTCTGCCAGGAGCTGGTTGTTTTCAGTGTCTCTGTCTGTAAATACTTATGGCCTGTTCTATAACTGAACAAATAGAGAAATAAGCAAGCTTGAATAATATTCTTTAAACAAACTCTTAATAGTCTTAAAAATATATCTATAATAAATGAGATTTCTCATAAAAAAGATTTCTCTCTACCCATCCTTACTGAATTTATACACATTCCCTTTAAAAAATTTATTTTAGGTAGCCACAGTATGTTTGTAAGGTTTTGCTGTCTGGTTCCCATTGAGGAAGACAATGTTTGTTGTGAGAGCTTATCAACTTAGGGAAAATAGCATATGACCATTTGGTGAGGGTATCTTACACTGACAGTGTAAGAATGACTTCCTCTCACTTCCCATGTAGAAATGCTTTTGTAAAAGGCAGATTTTTCACCTAAAATTTTGTCTTCCCAACAGATGAATAAAGCAAACCCACATTGTTCTTAGGCTGGAATTAGGCTGGAATTGGCTATTTCTAGATTTTCAGCACTTTGGAGCATTTGGCTAAGGATATCAGTGGTAAGGTTTGGATTTATACCTAATTACTACTCTACCTTGACTTCCCAAAGTGAAAGAGCTCCAGATGATTCCCACTTAGAAACAGGAATTTCTAAAGAATAAAACTGTCCATGCAAGATATTTTGTCTGTCTTATATAGTGACATTTCCTAATCTCTGTTAATCATTAATTAGAAAACTAGCTGGAAGTGTCATCTTTTGTCCGACTTCTGTGCAGCACTGTGCACACTTAGCATTGATTAAGTAACAATTATTTCATCTCTTCTGCAGCCCCGAGGAAAGACTTGCTGGCTGAATTATTTTGATATCGTTTTTGAGACAATTTTTATCCACATAATTTAATTTTTCTGTTTTAAATGACAACAGAGAAATAATTTTGATGTCTTATTACTTTGGAGATACTGTATCTCTGCCATTCAGTGAACTTCACCATGCTAAGCTCTCCTTTTGGAGACCATAAAAGTGTCTGAAAAGCTGCCTCATGCTGAATTCTGCAGCTCGTTGCTTTTCTCTTTTATATATATTCTTGCTGATGCTGATCAGTGGTTTCATTGTTTGTGATGTTATGAACATCTTCATTTTCCAGCTTCTGACAGTCACAAGCCTTCCTGGAGCAGCATTTGATCCTAAAGGCTTCAGGAATAAAAAGCTGAATTGGATAAATAAAGTTATTTGTGAAAACTGTATGTTGGAAAGTGCCTGACTTTTTATTTGCTTTGGCATTTTTTCATAGGTTATTTTTCCTGAGGAGTTCATTAGTTAGCTTTGACTGGATAATATGAAGATTCTTGGCATTCTTATTAGAACTCAAGATACGACAGCTGGATCTCACCTCAGAGAAGAAAATTAAAGTTATAAAAAAAGAGACAATTACAGTGTTCCACAATGTGTGCTACTGTTTCTAATACTGTGGAAAATCTTGCTGCCTTGTACAGTTGTACTGTTCTGAACTGAAAAAGCAAGATCAGGAAGCCTGTGTTTTCAGACTAGGGAATAATTTATACTGTATGGCCCACATCCCCAAACACCTGTCACAGTGTGATGTCCGCTGGCAGAGCTGAGCCTGTGGAATGGCATTCCCATGCTGCCACTCCTCCTCGCCGTCATTTGATGTCACTGAACTTCTGGAGGCAGTTGGTGCTTAAGATGTGAGAGGGAGCCACGGTCTAAGTGGATGAGTAAAATCAGAATGGCCAAATACCTAGGAAAGGGTTAACTTGGCTTTGACAGATGTGAACTACTTGACTTTTTATGCAGGGGGTTGCAGGTTGTTGGCTATTGGTATTACGGCCCAGGATTGCCCAGCAGCTTTCTTTGGAAGTAACAATGATTTTTCTTCAAAAGAGGGAAGATGAATTTCCTTCTGAAGGTGATGATAAAAGTAAAGGGTGCCTAAGAAATGAGGCTAGACTTAACTTAAACTACACTGCTAGTTTTTAGGCGGCTGAAATTAAATTATTTTTTCTGTTGTGCTAAAAATAAAAGAATAAAAATAGAGACTAAAAATGTTCACAATCCTTGTATTTTTCTTTTAAAATAGTACCTTATTTAATCTCGTTGCCCTGAAATAAAAGAATGCAAAATATTCAAACATATTAAAATAATTTTGTTTTATTAAAAATTACTCTTATTATTAAGAATGCCTGTATTCTAAAACTGAATTTAGCTTCCATCAGTTTTCAGATCCAGTTAGAATCTGTCTGTTAAAAGGCTATGATTCAACAGACACATTTCTGTCACATACATATATATTTGATGTTGTATAAACTTGCTCAGTTTAAGCTTCACAGCCCCTATATCAGGGGCACTACACTCAGACCATTTTGGTATGCTCATGGATCCCATAGTTGTAACTTTCTGTCTTTTTTAAACAGAACCCCTGGGGAGATCTTTTAAGTCTAAACCGTTTGTTGTACTATTTCCTAAAAAATTAATTGTTCTTCTACTAAAATAAATATGACATAAACACAGTTGCGGGCACAGCTGGAAAAACAACTTTGAATGAAAGAAGGTAAAACAGTCTAATTTTACTGTGTTTAAAAGTGAAAATTTATGTGTAGCTTATTTTAATGATTTTTGTATTTGTTTGGGTTTTTTTATAATTAGAAAGCAGTTCTTCCTAAAGGTGGATGGTTTAATTACGCTTACTTGAATAGCATGAATAATTTGATTTCATGCAATATTTAGCAACATCTGTTGCTAAAAATAATCATGATAAGGCTATCACCATTTATCTATATTTTGGAAGTCTGTACATATAGATACATACATAAAAAAGGGGTTTGCACAGTAACGAATGAAGTTATTGTGCATTAGGTCATTCATCATGAGTCTGATTCAATTTTCACTGTGGTCTATACCTTTCCTTTAGTGAGATTTGGATTGTGCACTCATGTGAAATCTATTTAATTTTCCAACCTGATACTGCATTAAGGCATTATACATAGCATGTAAATGCCTGTGATGATAAATATGGGCTGATACTTCAAGAACTAAAATAAAATGAAATACCCACACTAATTTTACTGTACTATTTAAGCACAAAAGAAATTGAAATAATCTGTTGTTTTGATTTGTCAAGAAAAACTAAAAAGAAAGTATTTTCCCTAGCTCCTGATAGCCAAAGAAAACATTTTCCTATGCATATTTATCAGATTATCTTTTTGCTTTTTAAAAATCACTCAATGACCTTTGTGACATATAGAAAATTTTATTATAGAGCCTTACCCTCTCAGTAGTTCTTCTGACTGTTATTTCTGGACATTATCTGAGAATGCAGATAAATTACTGACTTGCATTTAAGGAACAGTATAGTAAAGAGAGCGTGAATTTCAAATGTGTATGTTGTTTATATGTAAGCAAAAAATCAGCTCTCATAAAGCATCAGATTTCTCAGTGTTCTCCAAAATTGTTCTGAATTTAAGGATGGTTTCTTTGGCAAGGGAAAGCAGCTTTGGCTGCTCTTTGGAAAAGTAGTGTTTAAACAAATGTACACCATGAAGCCTATTTAAAGAGTGGTGAGTAACCCGTATCTGAGACACTAAAAGTTCTTGCCTGTACTTTCTGCCTAACCACTCCTTTTATCTCTCCTACATAGTATGTCACATAATTTCCATCCTGTTTATATCCATAATCAGAAAAGTGCATAACATATTCATCTCCTAATTGATTGTGTGTGCAAAATTACTCAGTGTGTATTAAAGAGCAATGCAACCAACTTCATTTTTTATTTTCATAAAGAAGTAAATCAGATTATGAAGTTGTATAGTCTAAAAGATAGCTTTTAAATAAGAAAGGAAATTTAATAAAAAATATTAAAATAACAGTTTTAATACTGTTATGTCTAATAATATTTCAATCAATATTATTGCTACTATTGTAGTTATAATGCTATTATTGTAGTTTCTCAGTTTAGTATCATAATTTGAGAAAAAATTAGCGTGATTCCTCTTTACGTGGCCTGGACATTATTCCTAAAATGCTCTGAAGTGATTGTGTGGGTTGGTAGAATGTGAAAAACTTAGGGAATATGGTGATTTTACAAGTATTATTCAGCGCTTAAATTTTAATTGAAGAAAAGTCTGTGTGACTTTAAATAAGTCACATAAAGGACATAAAATAATAAGGACATAAAATACATGGTAGCAAAATGTGCTTTGAAGTGCACATTTAAGTCACTTGCAAGCAAAGCAAGCTCATTACAAAACCATCTCTCTTCCAGCAGCTTCTCAGTTGTGCTCTGTGGGCCACCAGTCATCTACAGGACGTGCTGTGGGATGCTCTCTGGAGAGCACAGTGGTTCCTGTGGTGTTCTTTCACTTTGTTTCCATTCTTTTAATTGCATAGAAAGAAGTTAAAAATCTGTCAGTACTTTCCCAGTACAGTCTAGCTTCACTGTAACAAACCCCAGGGAGTCAGGGAGAATTGTTCATCCTAACAGGACTGGTCTGGCAATTTGCTGCACTGAAATAGTGAAGAAACACCAGAAGTAAACTACCCAGTAATAAGTTGAACTTTTATGACGACTACTTCACATCGCTAAATATTTACGAGATGCTTTAAAAAGAAAGCAATGAGGAAATTAAAAAGAAATAAAAAAAGTGTGCATTTAGAGGCTAAGTCCAACATGCTGTGATAAAAGACAAGTAAAATGCAACTGGTACCTAGATCAGTCTTCTGTAAACACACACTCCAACAGCTGATGACCAAGGAGAGCATGTCTACCTGCTGTTGAACTCATTAAAGAAAGGGAGAGGTTGTGACTTGCTTTAAATTAATTTACTCAATGCTTAATTTCCTTCTAAACATAAAATGTAACTGTGAATGAGATGGAATTCATTTTCTCTTAGAAGAACTGATAACTGTGTTTGCCATGATCTGTAGAGAAGGGAGTCCACAGACAACATTTTTCTTCCGGTGTCACCTGTTTTGGTTCCCTGTTTTAATCCCGATTGCACCATCCTATAGTCTGTACTGATGCGATAAGTTTATGGTCCCCATTTAAAGTCAGCAGAGACAACATTTATCCAGAGGTACTTTCAGTTGCTCCTTATTTCAATAGTCTCTTTAATTGATTTATGGAGGGAAAATCAACAAGCATAACTTTTTAAAAATACTGTGTAGTGATTGTTGTTCCACTTCAATGTAATTGTAGTTAAATCTAATTTCAAGCCATCTCAGCTGAATTACTAAACAATAACATTAAAAAAACCCAAACTTGAACGAAAATGAGATACACACTCAGATCTTTTCCTGACTGCAGTTAAGGAAAGCTAAAACTAGACAATAAAAAAGGTTGTAATTAGTTGAAACAAAGATTTTTTTTTATTATTGAACAAGTCGTAGGTATTAAATGCTGAGTATTAATATTGGACATGTTCAGATGATCATCTCTTCCATTTGCTACAATTACCTTAACATCATCTAATGGTTGGCATTAGCAACTTCATATAAATGCATTATTTTGCATGTCTTTTAATATCAACATTTATTATAAAAATAACCGTTATTTAAGTAGACATGTCATGGTTCAATTATTTGGCAGATTCAATTGAACAAGACAGTTTTACTCATTTATAATATAATAAATGTAAATATTTACAATTTCCATTTACTGGGTTTAGATTTTTATGATTTTCTCAACTTTCTACACATGATCCATGGAATTCTTTTGTAGGGAGCTTCATAGCAGTAAGATAGAGAAAACAAAGACAGTTTTCTACTTTAGTCTTTGATGTAGCCTTGATGTCACTGGGCATTCCTCTTTGGGCACAAAAGAGCTGGAGAACTGGCTTAATGCTGAGACATGAAGTTAAGATGTGTATGGCTCTGATGTTTGGGGCTGACATTTCTAGAAAGCAAACACCGTGGATCTCCTCCTCCTGCTGTCCGGCATGGGAAGCATTGGCGGGAGCAGCCTCCTGGTGACATGGCAAACAGCCATAAGTTAAACCAATAAATACTGCAGGTATGGTCATGCAACATTTTAAAATTGACTGGTGATTGACAGACCTGTTTCAGTGTTGCCTCAGCTGCTGCCCAATGAGGGGTCAGAAGCAATCCCCAGCACATTCCTGATCACAAGGAAAGCTCTGGAATGGCCTCAAAACTGTGCCTTGTTGTTTGCAAATACAAATTTCAGTGCAATGACTTGAACTGTGCTCCAGTTACTTACCCACTGATGATGCTAATAGCATCCAAAGAGTAAAAATACTTCCAATTTGTTGTATTTGTAAATTACAGTTGTTCTCTAACAGCGGAAGTTATGTAGTAAACAATGTTTTTCTAAATATAGCATTTTTTTTCCTTATTCAGTTTGCATACTAAGGCATCATTTCTCTGTGGCTTTGCAAACAAGTACTGATCTGTAGAGACAGAAGCTTGTCAGATGTATAATTCATATGCTTCTCTAGCTAAAATGTCTATTATGTAACTTGTCCTAGGTCAGTCTGCTTAATCATGACATTTTTTTATGCATCATTGTACTCTGCAATTGTCAAAGAAATTTTATAAACTTCATTGAAGTAAAAAATTATGTCCAACCATTATTTCCCCATAAATTTCTTCTGTGCACTTAAAAAAAGCCAAAGAAGGAGGAATGATAACTTCTGGCAGTTTAATGGGGAAAAAGAAATGTTGGTGTTTGGTGTATCTCAAAGCTTAAAAGTAATTATTTCTACTATTGATGCAGTGAATGTAAAACAATCTTACTTAGCCAATAAGCATGCTTTGATTTTAGCTATTTAATGGCCCATAAAAATGAGCCTTTCTAAGAAGCAATTAAGTAAGTTTCCATAGTAGTAATTACTTTTCCTACATCTTGAAAATTGCTGATTCTGGTTCTCCCTTAATCGATTGTAAAAATGCCGATGTTTCGGAGGAGATTCACGATGCAGATGTACGTAACACTGATCCCATATAGTCAGCTGGTATTCAAGAGAAAACCCATCTGATCAAACAGAAGTACCTCCTTATGGGCAGCATGAAGCAATGCCCAGGTGCCAGTGACTGAACTCGTCATGAACACAACAGATCACAATGAGCCCTGATGAAGACTTGTAGACACCTAAAATAGCATGATTGCTTTCACCTTTCATCCCTCACCCCCTCACCCTCCAGAGCTGCCTTCTTTTCTGGCAGGCTGAATATTAAGATCTCCTCTTGTAGTTGTCATTGGAGAGCATTCTGCCACCCACCAAGGAGCGTGCATTTTGCCAGGGTCGTTGCGGTATAAACAGTTCATATTTCAGAGGATGAAAATACTGCCTCAAAAATGCAGCTTTGTAAGAATGTGCAGTTAACATTTTTTGGTTTGTATTTTCACAGTTCATCATGCTCGATTTCAAAACATCCAGCTGTATTTGTATAGGAAGGGCCTGTTGCTGATTGCAAGGAGACACTTTGAAGATGCTTGTTTAAACTAAATATTTATGTGAGTTTATAACAGATAGGAAGATATTTAAACAGGATAATTATTCTTAAATTGACTTAGACATGCAATAAACTTAGATGGGAGGAATAACTGATGTCCCTTTAAAGTCAGAACTGTGCTGTCAGCTTGTTGGTGTCTGGTCATGTACAGGAACTACAACAGCGAGAAACAAAATCCAAAATTTATTAACAATCTTTTCTCCTGGATCTTTCTCTCTTCCAAACATATATTTAGGCCAAAGACTGTTGGAGCTGCTTCATATGCTGAGAGACCAGGCATACCTAGAAGGAAAATAGTATTGTATCAATCTTACCATGTAAAGGACTTTTTTTGTTTATTTATCGAGGGAGTAATACATTTTAAAAAGTTGAGTCTTTCACGGTGTCTGGGGAATATTATTTATTTTAAGGTGAAAACCTGTTCTGTAACAGCAGTAAGTGTGAGTGCATTAACTTTCACTGTGTGGTAGCTTCTGCCTGATGTCTCTGAGAAGATTATTGCTTTATATCAGGCAGAATCTGTTATCAACATCAACACATTCATAGGCGCCTGGGTCACCTTAGCTGAGAGAGTAGCTTTGCATCAGCTGAGCTTTGGTCACTAACTGGATGCACTCCCAGAGCACCAAGAATGTGCTGCAGTAGCATAAACTGTAGAGGAAGTGGCTTCAACAAGGGTGTTTTACTTCATGAGCAGAACATGCTGGAGGAACTTGAGGCACCTTGCTCAGCCACAAGCTTTTTGGAGCTGCCTAAAATTTAGCCTAAAATAGGAGAGTCAGCTGAGTCCCTCAGGCATTTTAAAGTCAGTCAATCACCTACCAGCATATCAAGTGGTCTTGCAAATCACACCATACTTCTTTGAAAGATAATCATAAGCTCTGCAGAGTGGGTATAACTGGAAATATGACAACATCAAAGTGTCTCATATAATGTTGTGCCCTGTGGCAGTGAAGTGAAGATGCTGGACAAAGCAAGCAACTAAGGACAAAAGTGCTATTAAGGCCCTTGTGAGGGTTAAGGATTCACCAGAAATTAAGAAATAAATTAAAAAAAAAAAGGACAGCTTCGTATTATAAGCTGACAAAAATTATTTGATTTTGAAAGTGGTCTTGCTATTGTGTAAATGCAGTAAGACCTGCATATAAATGGATTTTCTCAGTAGCATCAGGGCAGGGCTGTGAGCTGTATGTAGCAGAACAGTATAAAAGACAGAAGTAAATGTCCGTGTTCTCTTAAAATCATGTAATCTGTATCTTAGGCTTTCTGAGCTGGCACAATTTGATCTCAAAAAGTCACAGCTCAACCAGGCAATGTCTAATCTGCCATTGACAGCAATAGAAATAGAAAAAATAGTGGTACTTAATCCTGTGATTAACTTGCTGACCATCATATTGTGTTGTGTCTTTTCCTCTCCTTGGGCAATTTCTTAGGAGTCATGTGGCAGAAGAAAGAAGGTTAATTTGGCAATCGGACAGAGCTGAGGCCAGGATAGAACAAGAGGATTTTTCACTGGGAAAAGAGTCTGTAGAGCAAGACCCAGCGACTGCCTCATAAGCCAAGATCAGAAAGGTATCACTTGTTGGTTATCACGAGCGTGACAATCACAAAAGTCACAGGTGATGAGAATGACTGCTACCCTTGATACTTACAGTCTAACTCTTAATACTTACTCATCAGCAGGTTTATGGCCTCTTAGATTGAAAGAAAAATTTGATCTGACAAAGGCTGGACTCCAGATGACATAAGACTTTATAAGAGTTGAGATATGGCCCCTTGGCCACGCAGATGTGGTCAGAGCACTTGAAGGGGAAGCTTGAGACCAGACTATTGCACTGAAAGGAGCACAATGACATGACTGAAAATCTGTGTGCATAATTGTAAAACTAA
>WEIT01027552.1:0-13494 GCA_013389985.1 Dryoscopus gambensis
CTCCCCCCCGGCACCGCTCACTCCTTCGGCATAATTTCATTTAATCCCCCACCCCCGGCGTGGGCAGTGGGAAATCGCGTTAAAGATGCCACGGGTTCCCAGAGCTGGGGTTTGACCCACTGGTGCTTGGGGTAGTGAGTTCAGCTTTTTACAGTGAAAGAAATGCTGGGCAGATGTTTCCTTACGACCAAGCTGAAGGACTTGGGTCTTACTTTTTTAAGCAATTCCTTTCCCAGGTGTGCTAGGGTTCAGCATTTAGGTTTTGGCCTTTTGTTGTTTCTTGTTTTGGTGAAATAAGAGCTGCACAAGCAACTCTGCTTTGTTGGTAAAAATTTGGTGCTTTAAGTTTGTGATGTTTTTAAACAAACAAGCAAACAAACAAATAAATAAATAAATAAATAACCAACACAAAATAAAATATCCATGTCGTGTCATTATTGGGATATTTTTCCTATCCCCAGTCCACCCCTCCACTTCAGCCCATGAGATCAGACTACGCCTCCTCTTTTATTGCAATAAAAATTTGGCAAAATTCAGTTCTCAGAGTATCAAAAGAAAATACCAACCAAACAAAAAACCCAACACACCATAGGTTTGAGTAAGAAGATCTGGATAACCAAGGCTAAAAGGATCCACACTTCATCTTATCAAATCAGGGTTTCTTTTGTCTTGGGATTAATCTATCCAAATAGGTTTTTTCAAAGATTTTTATGTTCCTACGGCATACTTTAGTATCTTTAAATAAATAAAACCCTTTCTTCATATTACAGAAAAACAGAAATACTTGCTTTTCCTGCCCCAGGGCCCATGCTGCTTTGGAGAAGCCCAGCTCCTTCATTTCTGAAGGGCAAATAGCCCACCTTTAACTGGCTGCATCTTCTAGCTCTGTGGCTAAAATAGATGTGAGGTGCCTGCCACGGAGGCTGAGAGCAGAATACAGTGCAGTTAAAAGGCAAACTTGGTTAGAAGCACTTGGTTTCAGCTCTGAGGCAGGAGAGAGGACCCGATGCTGCCGTGTGTTGTCAAACATCCCTCCCTGGCAGCAGGGCACACTGGTTTTGAGATGAGAGTGGCCATCTAAGGACTTGTTTTATCAGAGAAGAAAGTCCCTTGGGGCACAAACCACCTTGTCAGGGTCAGTCTTTCTCCCTCAGGCAGCTCTCCTGTTGTAATGACCACACTCAGCTCCTCAATCCTGCAGTGTCAGCTCCTCTTCAGCTCAGAATGCTGCCAATGAGTCCCCCTCAAGGACAAGTGTCCCACCAATCTCCGTGGGCAGTGGGTGCTGGCACCCTGCTGATCTATCAAGCATCCTCAGCCCCAAACACCACATCATCACTATTCCCTGCTACGGCCCTATGATGGCTTTTACTTTTTTGTGCTAATTAAGATTTGAAGTTTCCTGCTCCGACTGCTCCATTCAAGTGGTTTGGTTTTCGTACCTTCCCAAGAAAAATGTCTGCTAATAAAGCCAGTTATAGACTTTGAGTTGCATATGTGATGAGCCCCGGCATCATTATACTCTCTCAATATGGTCTGTTGCACAGAGACATGCAGAAGTCCCTGGACTTATTTGCAGTTGTCCAAGTAAGTGAGAAGAAGAAATTTGGGGGGGAAAAAAGAGATAGGCAAGCAAAACTGCCCAAAGAGATTTCAAATCCATGACAAACCTTCTGGCAACTATATCAAGCAGCTGAAAAATCTGTACTCTTTTCTCTCTTTCGTGCACAACAAATTCTTCGCACTACACAGCCTGATCATAGGAGGGTTGTGCCCCTGGGCTTATCAGTTTTGTTCTGAAGCAAACCAGAAGACACCACCCCCCTGCCCTTTCTGAGGAGAAGCCCCCTCTCCATTCATTAACGAGTCAGTTAGAGCAGGCAGGGTGTCTGCTTTCTCTATAGGGCACGTTCTGTCTCATTCCCTGGCAAGAGAGACACAAGGAAAGTCTCCTGCTCTCTCTCATTTCTCCACTTAATGCCTGCTCTGCTCATGGGCATCTCCATTCTCCACTAAAACCAAAACAAACTTCATGGCACTGGTCCTTCCCTTCCCCATAGCAAAGAGCAATTTCCAACTGAGATACCAGGGAGAGTTCATAGGAATAGGCTTTTGCTTTCAAAAATGTGACCGAGTATGTTGATGTTTACTAGCCTTTGAAAGGAAATACCGAATGCATAGTGGTAGTGCAGCCTTTGAAATTTGGGAGAAATTGATTCAATATCAAACTCTGCTAAGAGAAACTCTGCTCTCTCTCCACTGTCCTGGGAAAAAAAAACAAAAAACAAACAAACCAAAAAACAAAAACAAAAACAAAAACAAAAACAAAAACAAAAAAACAAAAACAAAAAAAAAAACCCACCAGTCTTCTTTGCCCTTCAGTGCTCCTGCACTGAGGGAGATCCCACCTCTGCCCATCTACTTCCAACAGGACATATCTGTGCAACCCTACGGTGTCCACCATGATTTTGGCCCTTGTTTCAATGAAGGCCCCTAATTTCTGCAGAAAACCCACAGTGAAATCACTAGCCTGTTGTTTTTTAAACTGGAGTGGCTTATATATCTAGAAAAGAACAGACAATGCCACAAACAGCACAGAGTTTTCCAGTGCTCTGGAAAGCAGAGAGAAAAGTAAGTGATTTACAGATTAGTATTCGTAGACTGTTTAGTGAAGTGTGAAGGAACAACAATATACTGTCATATAAGCTGTAGCATATAAACATCCCTTGGCATTTTACACTTTGAAAAGGATTATACATAAGCTTGGCTGAGAAGAGTATTAAAAAAGAATCCCAGTCATACTTTTTGGGAATAGTTAGTAATCTGTCTTTAGAGCTGAGCTAAAGCTATGCAAAATGAATGCAAGGAAGTCCATGCAATCATGACACAAGACTTAAAAACAAAACAGAACTTTAAAGCCAAAATTATGTCACAAAATTTAATAATGTGTGGAGGACTTTTTGAGTTCTTCAAATACATACTTTGTGGATGAACTCTGCAAGGCTGAGTGAAAATCAAAACTGAAATCCAGAGTTTTACATATTTATTCTGACTCCAAAAGCTGAGTCTTTTGAAGAAATATCCAGTGTCACAAAACTCAAAGAAAAAACACGGACTGCCAAGACTGTTAAATTCATCTAGTTCCAAGTTTCAGGTTAGATTTAGATGAGGACCTTTGAAACATTTCTTAATGTTTTAAGTTCTTCCCAGGAGCCTGTTTTGATCTAAATTTGAGCTCTCTGGGGCATGGTAACACCGCTCTGTGAACTGCAGGGGTTTTGAGGTTTTCTCAATAACATGGCAAAGACACAACACCTCTGATTTTATTCTTCAGTATATTCAGTAGGAAGCTGACTGAGGTTAGTCCAACACCTCATCACTCAGTAATTTTTGACATCACTTGTGATGTAACCAGAAAAGCACATCCGGTTTGTACAGGTCAAAGCCCCAGCGCAGGGACAGAGAAACTGAAATGTGAACTGGCACTTGTACAGAGCTCAGGGTACTGCAGAAACCATCAAGGTTCACCTTGCCCTCCACCCCAGAAGGGAATTGTGGTTAAAAGGCTGGTTTAAGGAAAACAGAAAGATGAGCAGTCAACACGCAGTGAGGGCAGAGAAATTGAGAGCACGGGAGACAAGGAGGATGTGAAAATTGAGACCACAGAGTGCTAAAGAACACAAATCCAAAAATCAATGCAACGATGGATCAGGAACGAATGCAAAAAGCACAGCACTGGAGGGCTATAATTAGATGGTTTAGTCATAGCCAGGAGACTGACTGAGCTTTTTGAATCCACTCAAGTGGACACAGTTAATGCAGAGTTTGGTTTGATTGCTAGAGTTTTTCTCATGACAGCAACACAGAGGTAGCTCACAGGATGGTTTAGTTTCCCTAATAGCAATTTAGGTAAAAACCCACCAGCACACACAGGCGTCTCTCACACTATGGAAAAGTGCAGACAAGAGTATCTCCTACTGCAGCTGTGCTTCTGGGACTGGCGTGGACTCAGCAAAACTTGGGAAAGCAGGAATAACCCCAGCAGCACTTGGACCTGTTCTGCCCACCCTGTGTTCTGTGGCTCTGCAGTGGAACTGCAAAGAAACAGTCTCCACTCTCACTTTCCTTTCATTGCTATCACAGTGGACGTTAATCAAAGATAAGGCAATGACGGGGAAAATGCCAGTGTACAGGAATACTGATGGGAATACTAAGCCTCCCCAGAACAGAGACATCTCTATAAGCTTCCAGATTTGTCAACAGGCAGGGAAAAAGAGGTGTTTTGAGTGCCCCAAAAGCTTGATCATGAAGAGAAATCTTTGCTCAGCAGACCCTATCACGACATATCCATACTGACTTTAACAGGGAGAATACCCAAGCTGCTGCTGCCAGCACAGAGCCCAGCGTGGCCCAGTATCCTCTCCTCAAGAAGGATGAATTTCAGTTTTGTTCATTCAAAGCCAGTTCATGGCATCTCCGCAGCCCCCTGCAGCCTGCAGGCCTGACTGGTGGCAGAACTATCCCTGGAACAAACTGACCCAGTGAGAGTTCAAAAGCGTGTGAGAGCCAAAAAACTCCACACTTGTCTGGTATTGTTTCTCTTAGTGTACTCACAGCAGCTCTCATCTAAACCAAGTCCATCCTGTCTCCTCAGTTACAATTGCCAAAGGTTCTTTTACCTGACCTGTTGTTCCCCCAAGATGTGATGGCAAAAGACAGCTTAAAAAGCAAACAACCATTGACTCTACAATGCTGAACTCCTCTGCTCTCCCACAGTACTCCTCCTGCCTTTCCCTGCCTGCCTGTCTCATCCCACTGTCATCATTCAGGAGCAAGTGGTTTCTTGAAAACTTGAGCACAAGCACGGAATGTGGGATCCAGGCTTTGCTTTTGGCTCGGCTGCTGATCCACTGAGTCCTTTCAGCTCCCTGGATCGTCCACATTTTCTTCCAGCTGCAGGTGAGCCAAGCAGCTGCTCTAACACCCTTGAGGGCACAGACAACCTGCTGGATTTGGTAAAGGAATTTAGTGGAAGCAAAACACCCAAGTTAGCTAGAAAACAACCAACCTCCCTTTTATATTTTGTAGGTCCCACAGGCTCTAAATTCACTGAGTACCAGAAAGCCCCAGCTGTGGTACTAAACCTGCATCCCTTGAAAGTTTTGAACTTGTCCAGTGCAGAAATCAGGGCTTACAAGGCCAGAGAACACATGTCTGGGGTGAACATCTACAGTTCTGGTTCTAAGGGCTTTTTCTTTCTAGTATTTCTGGGGTTTGTGCCTGCTTCTGGAACTGCATTTCATTTTATGCTGTGCAGCTGCTGGATAAGCAGTTCTTTGGCCAGATGCATGAACACTCCCAGGTGAATGCTGTAACTATTAGGAATGTTTTAAGCATGGCATTATTAAGTAATAATTTACTCATTCCATTTAGTCTACCAGGTCTCCTTATCGAGGAATGTTATTCATCAGCACCACTCTAGCTCTCACTCTAATTTATTTATACTTAATGGCCTTTCAAAGACATCTCTCCACATTACTTTCAGGCACCAGAATATATATGGGATATTAAATCACATCATGATACATGACATGTTACAAAAATACTACATAATTTATATAGATTATAAACATAAGAAAAATCATCCAATAAGCCCTGCCATCAAATATTCTTCAGGCTAGATTAAGGCTACATGAGCCCTTTTAATTTAATAAATCAAAGAGAAATCATTTTATTCAAATCTCACCTTTGCAGAGGAAGCAAGCTGTGTGAAGCAGATGAAAGATTGGTGTATCTGCACTGAAAATGAGGGCATCTATCTAGCTAAAACTCACCTGCACATGAATGAGAGGGGTTTTGGCAGTGATGCTAAAATCCTGCTGACCACGAGACAGTGCAACATTTTGGCCATGCCTGATTGGCTGACACGTTCAAAGAGCATTCCTGACCACTTACATGTTTTGAAAGTTCAGGTCACTTCTGACAGCTGCCAAACAATGCACAAAGTCCATACTAATTTCCTTTTTAAAAAAAGTTTACTAGGTACTACATAAGTTTCTCTTTGGAGCAAACTGAAGGGAGATTTTTTGCTTTGGAATATCTTTGAAAAAGAAAAATAAAAATTGAAAAGCATCAATTTTTTAAAAAAAAAATAAAATTTTAAGATCTACAATATCACATTAAGAAAAATGAAGTGTAGGTGGAATGAGAGCTGCTCACAGGAGCAGTAATCCAGGTCCATTTCCCTGGACTTCCCAGTTCCTCTTCACCTGTCATGTTGCAGAACAGTTGTCTCTTGGAGAAACACCAGAAAATCAGCATTGTCTCTGAAGTTCCTCAGTGGATCTTGGACACCAGAGAAGCATAAGGACACTTGGATCTTTATTTTAAGAATTTTATAAGGGATAAAAATATTTTGAAATCAAAATATTAAAACTGTTCAGCAAAACATATTAAACTCTTCCCCCACTGCTTAAGAAAACCATTGGGTTTTTGCCCTTTGAGGAGGTGAGGAAATCCACAGTGCCCTTACTGGGATGAAAACACAGTATTTTTCAACGGTCAATTTTGATGGAAAATTCCCAAGCAGGCTTAGTTTTCATTTTTGTTCTGTGTGAACTACTTTTTAGCGTGAAGGA
The DNA here is from genome assembly GCA_013389985.1 of Dryoscopus gambensis. Taxonomy (NCBI): domain Eukaryota; kingdom Metazoa; phylum Chordata; class Aves; order Passeriformes; family Malaconotidae; genus Dryoscopus; species Dryoscopus gambensis. The sequence continues at coordinate 6,639 of WEIT01027552.1, forward strand.
TGCGCAGCACAGACACACAGTATCCCCAAGGCAACTAAAGCATTTGCTTAGATGGAAAAGGAATAGCAAAAAGATGTTTTAAGCCAAGATTCCTGAAACCAGATCAGTTCTTCTGAACGCTTCAGTTACTGGACAACCAGCCCAAAAGACCTTCCTCATTTTCACAAAGTGCTGAGCCGAGAGCTTTCACTCCTTAAAATCAGGTGCTTTCAAGAAGACTTGCATTAGGCTTCTGAAGAGTTCGTGTAGCAGCCTCTGAGTCCTGAGCTACATGTTTAACTGTTTATTTGGTCAGCTTGGAGTGGAAACCAAGGTGAAGGATGAGAAACCTACGACCCAGCAGCTTGAGCAGGTCCCTCCAGCGTGCAGTGCTTGATGGCACAGCCCCCCAGCAGGTAATCAGCCCCCCACACCTCTGACTGGGCAGTCCCTTCTGGCATGAAGGGACTTTGCCCTCCCTTTACGCTCCTGCTCTTGACAAGGAAGAGAAAGTTAAAAAAAACTAAGCGATTCAAAAACCTTTCAACACCAAACTCTGAGACCACACAATTTTCTGCAAAATATTCTGTTTTAACTACATCAATACAATGTATTTAATGGACGGATTCTTTTGCCCATTTGTTAGGGACAATGAAAAAGCCCCTGTGTAAAGACTGCCTGTTGTCTTCCAAGACCCAGTATTCAAACCTCCATCTTTTATGAGCAAAATATAAAAGGAATTTGATGTTGAAATAAACTCCAGTATTTGAAAACCACAGTCAGGTGTACAGCAACACAAATAAGCTGATGAAGGTGACATTAAACAGTAAGAGCTGCACAGAAGCAATCAAACTGTGTTCTCTTTTTGTATTACCTCTCTAGTGACAGTGGGTTGATCTGGGAGGTTTGGCACAGCTGTGGGTGATAAGAGGCGAGCTGGGGTGCAATATCCATTATCTCTCATTTCGGCTCTGTGGAACAACCCAAATCGTTGGTTGAAGCCTTGGGCTGGGATCCCACATTGGACTCCTGTTCCCATCGTGCCCACTGCAAGGTCTGAAGAAGTCAAAGAGCCCAAAAATACATTTCTAGAGAAGTCTATAGCACACACACAAAGCAACACGGCACTGAAATTCTCAAACTATCATAAAAGGTTTGGAGTGATTGCCCAGGAGTCCACCTCATCTTCCATCTACCACTTCTCAAGCATTTTACCTTGCTTACAAAAAACAAGCCAGACACAGGAAGTACTCAGAGACACATGTCAAAAAACATAACTGAAATGCTACAGGCCTTCCTAATAGCAATGTTCTGCTCTGCAAAACAAGTTCATCTGCTGAGAGGTTGCTTTGACTGCAGCAGCCTGATGGACAGAAAAATCAGGAGTAAATGAGTTACATTAATTTTGTACATAAAGGTAAAGATTTATCAATTTTTCTTCACCCCTTTAGCAGCAGAGCACCAGAGGGCAGGGTTTAGACTTGAATACTCAGTTTGGGGCAAGTTTTGTTTATCACCTGCCCCCAGACAAAGCAGTTGCAAAGCAGGATTGGTGGCTCTGCAGCACAAGAAGGGATCAGGAAGCCTCTAACAAAGGACTGCAGCTCCTGCTGTGTATTGTGAGGCCAAATTTGACCTCAAAGGTGGGCTCTGAAAGGCAGCCGAAGATGACAATTTCACATCAGCAACAAAATTGTTGCATTCTAGGGTTCATTTCTCACAAAACCTTCTGCAGCTTGAGAGTGTCAGGGCTGGCCTCAGAAGAGTTCAAGCACAGGTTTAGGCAGCAAGATTTAGCTTTTTATACACTGAACAAAACACCCTTGTGTATCTCATAGATCACAGTTTCCTACTGAAGCTTGATTTTAGCAGCATATTATTTACAGCCTGAATTCAGATTAAATGGGGCTCTGAACAGGTTCTCCTTCATCTCATCCTCCAAGTTCTTTGTTCAGACTCATCTAAGTCTGTTTTCCTGGATCCTCTGCTCTTCAGCTGCAATCCCATCTCACCCCAGCGCTTCCCACCTGTGAGCAGAGAGTTGCAACAGGTCGGAAAATTGCAACAGGTCAGAAAGTTGCAACAGGTCTTCCCACCCAAACAGCTTCAGGGAAAGGCCTGAAGGTTGGGTGAGGTCTATAAGCCCCCTAAAAACTGAGGTTGCAGTCAAGATGGTGCCTTAGGTCAACCCTTCCATCAACAGAATAAGGTGGCATTTTCAGGCCCCCAAATTAAGTCTGGCTTCATAGTGCCTACAAAGCCTCCTGCCAAGGGATATCAGACGTGTACAAAATCCATTATATCTTAAAGCACCCTGATAGTACAAATCCTGAAAATACACAGTATAACATATTCTATTTAAAAGGACATTCCAGCCTCTACATCTGTTATGGTTTATCTGGGCCTTACTTGTTGCTTGTCCTAGGGTTTGGGTTGTTGTTTTTTTTTTTATTTTTAAGTCAGGCTATATTATCTCTCTTGGGGTATTTATTGCGGCATTGCATGGGAACAAATTTTAGTTGCCAGGGAAGACAAAATGGCATATCCCACAGCAAATACATTCAGGAGAATTAATAGACAGCAGGAGAAAACTTTTGAGATAACAGATTCTCCCTGCATCAAGGGCAGCAAATGAAGCAATCATTGCTATAGCAGTTACCAGAAAAACTAATCATGCGTTGCTGTGCAGGTGTAAGTGCCTTTTCTCATTATTTTTTTCCCTCCTGCATGCTGTTTCTGGTGTCTTTATCAAACCATTTACAGAAATAAGTTTTTCTATATGGACTTCTAAATAAAATCGAAAATCACATTAAGAGCTTAGAGAAAACTTGACAAGAAGGTGCTTGTTAGCTTAAATGAATCAATATTTAACAGCCAGTTACTTTGAAACACAGACTGTGTCTAGGCTCTGCCTCCACCTTCATATAAGATATCAATGAGGAATAATTTGCACTACGATGATTACACAGCCAAATCGCAGCCAACAGCTAAACTCCATGCAGCCACTTTGCTCACTCCCCCAGCTGTGTGATGGGAGAGAGAATTGGAAGAGTTACAGTGAGAAAACTAAGGAGTTGAGATAAATACAGTTTAATAAAACAGAAAAAGAAGGGGAAAAATAAAAATAAAAATAGTAGTAGTAGTAGTATCAGCAGCAGTAGTAGTGAAAGTGTGAGAATATACAAAACAAGTGAGATCACTCACCAGTTACCATCGCAGGCAGAACAGACTTGACTTGGGGAAGTTAACTGGTTACGAATCAAAGAGAATAGGATAACCAGAAATAAAACTTAAATCTTAAAACACCTGCCCTCCACACTTCCCTTTTTTTCCTGGGAAATTTCCTCCAAATTCTCTTTTTCCTCCTCTCCAGCAGCACAAGGACACAGGGAATGAGGGTTATGGTTGGTTCTACACACAGTCTCTGGTCCCCTCTACCAAACTCCTGTCATGTAAATCCAATGCAGTTACCAACATTATCCCAAAACACAGCACTGTACCAGCCGCTACGAGGAAAATTAACTCTATCCCAGCTAAAACCAGAACAGTATCCATCCCTTATTCTATACTTTTACTTCATGCCCAGGTCCAACATCTTCCAGTTCATCCCAACTAATCACAAGTACCTTTTCTGTGTTTTGATGTACATACACAGTTTGATTGTCGCAGGCTGAAGCCAATTCTGTTTCCATCACCACTGTGTTTGTCTGGTTCTATCACCAAAATTCATTCTTGGTTTTTCTTGCGTGATTTTACTGTAATGCTGTTGATACAGCAAATAGTCAATCCAAAACACAACACTATACCTGCTGCAAGAAAGAAAACAAGCTCTTTCCTAGCTGAAATCAGGACAGATGCTTTATAGGAATGCTAAAGAATTCATCAATAAGGCGAAAAAGCTTGCAATACAAGCAGGCACTAATTCTAACTAACACTGAGGGAATGCTGTCCAGACTTCTAAACCAAAAAACAGTGTAGCTTTTGTCCTTAAAGTTGTGAAACCTCATAGGGGTTGTAGTCTGTGTTAATTACAGTCTGTCTAGGAAGGAGAGGGAGAAGTTAAGTCGATCCTTTTAGTGGTGAGTTATTCAAAATGAAAAAAAAAACCCAAACAATCGACTGAAGCATTGCAGTCAAGCCCAACACATTAACCTGGCACTACCCATAACAACAGACACATGGTCTTAATCTGACAAATAATTTAAGCCACTGGGGTGCTCTTGCTGACCTACTACATCTAGCAGGACTGATTGGGGGGTATGTTAGTAAGATATTACAAATATAAACCCCTTCTTTTCTTCATTAAAAGTTAGACAGAAACCGCAGCCAGCACTGGCAATCTCTGCAAGCACAGGTTTGTTTGTTGTAAAAGAACTAGGTTCCAGTTGTTCTAAAGTCACTGGGTCTGGTCTTAGGTTCTTCTCAGGAAAACTTCTGGTAAGGACATCTCAGGATGGGTCTGTGGGATGGTAAAAGGTAGAAGAGGGATCAGGATTTCTATGCCTTGTCCAGAGCAGATATCCAGATGCTGAGAGTGCTCAGCTGAATCAGCAGAGTGCCCAGCTCACCTGAGTTATATGGACAAAGACTATTAAGAGTGACTCAGCACATAAATTTCTTTAGTGTTACAATCAGCAACACAACTGCTCTTACTTTTGGTTCTAAAATATTCACTGTAATAAGTGAAATCACTTACCTGTTTGACACTGAGGGCCACACCAAGTTCTTGGGAACAGAGATCCTAAACTAAGCATTAGAAATTGCCAAAATAATGCCACTTTGAAAAACAATCATGCTGAAACACAAAAATGAAGTGATGCTCACTGAAAAAAAAAAAACAAACAAGAAAAAGAAAAAAAAAAAACCACAAAGCATGACTCTATATCCAGATTATGGTTTTTTTCTTTCCCTTGTTTGTAATTAATTTTCTTTTATATTTCTCTCATACCACACATCACAATCAAGATAGAAAACTTATTACTGGAAAAAGAATATGGGGGAATTCAGGTGAGAGACACCACAAACATTAAGGAAATGGAAACTGGGCTCTTAGGAAGGGAATTTTCTGGTTTCCAGAATAGGGCAAGGCTCAGCTGAAGCTGGTATGTTTCTAACAGTTGTCGTTGACTTGGGTTCTCCAGTACAATTTGGCTTCATGCTGCATTCCTTTCCTCAATATGGAATTGCTTCAGTCTTGATCCTTCTCCTCCCAGGCCAGCTATTTACATGAATCTCATAATAACTCTGAGACTCTTAATTCTCCATCCAATCTGCTTAAAAATGTCCAGTTCCTGAAGAAAGTTTTCAAGATAAACAGATCAATGTATACTCATTAACAGAGACAATCACAGCACAATCACATCTATCTATATCTATATTTATATTTTTAACTACATATTTAGCAAACTGAGTTGAAGGACCAACCACATGTCTGCCAGTACCTTTTTAATTTCTTCTGAAGCTGCTGATTCTGGATGATGATGATGTTATAGATTTACTGTAAGTCTACAAGTGGGTGATCCAAATTTCAGCCTATTAAGTTGTTACTGAGGTACTTATTCTCTGCATGACAAAGTCCAACCCATTTTTGATCTCCAGAGACTAATCGAAGCTTTTATTCTGACCGAGTTATACCTTTGTAGTCGTGGAGTGGTTTAGAAAATGTGAACTGCAGTTTGTCTTTGGCTAGTTTTCAGGTTTCATACTGAAACTATTTTTAATTTAGATTTTAGACCTAAGCAGTTTTTAGCTGTCATCTGTGACAGCTTGAGTGCAATGTCCAGCATTTCTGTGAACTCAGTAAGCTTGACTGAATGGGGAAGAATCTGTTGACTAAACAGGAAGTTCTTTATGCTGTAAAGTTTATTAGGATACAGAAAAAGAAAGCTAAACATACGTAGCAACCTGATTTTAGGTCAACTCAGGTGGTCAGAAATTATGATTTTAAAGTGTCTCTAAACAGGAAAATAAATAGTAAAATAGTAGACATTACAAATATTCAGTCTTTTATTTCAGTCAGCAAAAAATTGAAATTCAAGAGATTTTTCTTGCTGGGCTTGCACCCTTTCCAAAAAAAAAACCCCAACAACCAACCAGAAAACCCAAACAGGAACGAATGTAGATTGTATAAATAAAACTACTGGCTTTTCATTCTCTTTCAGTTTGTTTGATGGGAAGGTAATACCATTTCAGGGCAGTGTTGAATAGGTTTGTTCTTTTTATAGGCTCTGGGAAGTGGGGGACTAGAATCTTCTCCAGGGTAATTCTGTTTTCTTCATGATTTTGATTTGATTTTTCCTTCAGATTGATTTTCTCTGGCAAGGAGATTTCCCTGGAATCTGATTCTGCCCAACTGAGTCAAGGTTCCAATTACCATGACATCTAACTATACTTCTTGCTATTTTCAGCGTGTTTACACTCAAAAAGGCTTTTTTCCCCAGTTACAGAGGGAGACAACCAAGACTAGATCCAAAGAAAGCCTCAGGTCTCACTGAGTTCACTCAGTTCTCTCCTTTGATTCATCCCAGGGGTAAAGAATGAATATGTTTAATTTGAATGCTGAAAGTCCCCAAATATCCCAGTTCTCAGTGGAGGGAGAGTTAGGAGAACTGTCTGGAGAACATGAGGAAGGTTGTGTTTATCCATCTGCCTCTCACACCCTGGGCTGATGGGCACCTTGCTGAGGCTGTCCTGCAGAAAACAACCACCAGTTTTATTCCTTCAAAACCTGGCCTGAGCATTTTCTCTATTTTTCAGAAATAACCAGCTTATTAATCCACCCCACCAAGACCTGGGGGTCCTGGGTCCAGCTTTCTTTTACTGTAGGTGTTATGGCTGCCTCTCCCACCCTGAGGCTAAAGGTGAATCTGGGATGGGT
>WEIT01027552.1:15855-84745 GCA_013389985.1 Dryoscopus gambensis
GAAAGGTGTGGTTTCAGGCTCATAAGAAAGGGAACAAGAAAACGAATACAGCTTTTGGGAATAGCAATTCTGGAGAAACCTCTCTGGTTTCTTTCAGAAATACTATCATTCCAGTATAATCCATGACCAGTCATCACATAACAAGGAACAGCAAGGTGCACTAAGTTATAACAGGTGTGTGAATCCCCGTCTGTCTGCCACCCTTTAGCTTGTGCTTAAAGATTGTGACAAAAGTTGAGCCCTTCTTGGGAGCTGTGTATGAGCCCATCCTGAAGACTGTTTGAGGAAGAGTCAGCTCAAGACATCTGTATTCAGGCCAGCTTGCTGGGGAGGCAGCAGATAGTCAGAGAAAGGAGAGCAGTGCTGAAGATTCTCCAAAGTGGGAAAGATTGTACCCTATAGGAGTGAGGTCTCTTGGTGAACCCTGCTTGGCTGTGGTGATTTCGACAGATTGTTGCAGCCCTGGGGGTGCTAAGGGGCCACAACTCTCCCTGAAGAACTGCAGGAATAGATAAGGAAAACCAGAGGGAAAGGCACACACCCACTCCCAGACAGGTATCTGAGATGGGAGAGAGGCTCATCTGGCTTCAGACTTCCTGAAGAAACTTGAAGGAGCCGCAGGTGAAGAAGGTTGTTCTTCAAAAGTAGAGGCAGAGCAAAGGAGACAGAATGAAGGAATTTGCTGGCTCAGACCACTCTGGCATTTGTCACCATTCTGGATACTGCAGGTTAAATCTCATCATAAGGACATGTGAAAAGCAGTCTCACTGCTGTGCACAGGCTGGGCTGGAGAGTAGAAGGTGGCATTGCAGGTGTAGAAGGGGCCATGCTAAGTTTGATCCTGAAACTGCTGTGTCGATAAAGAGACGTTCTTATTGAGATTTGGGATCATGAAGGCCAAGGAGAACTGCAGTTTAACATTCTACCCCCAACATTGCACTTCAAACCCTTCTCTGACATGTGGATTTTCAGTGCACACTGTCCTAGTCTTCCAAATCACCTTCCTAAGGGGCCACAGGCAGGAAATGTCCACCGAGGTAACAGCTTCTGTAGCTGCAGGGCTACACAGTCAAAAGTAACACAACAGTAGTAAGTCAAAACGCTTCGTCACAGCCAACCCATATCTCCCTAGGAAGTCCTCTGGATGATACTAACCTTGAAGTTGACATTAGATTTACAGCTCAATTCCCTTGGGTAATGATGCTGATTACATCCATACTAAAAGAGCAAAGCAAGTTCATTTCCCTCCCCTCTGCAGTGAGACTTCACTCACGGCTGCCACAGGAAAGCCTGTGACAGGTTCCTGAATTGCTTTAGATGTTTGGCAGCTGCAGAGCTCTTTGCAAAGGATAGAAATCTTCCACTGCTCCAGAGCAGCTGACAGCTGAAGAAAGATGATCAGCCAAATTCTCTGTTGTAGCCACTCCATATACCAAGATAAGTAGAGTGATTAAACTGATTTATAGTGCTTGGATACCCAACTGCTTTTCTCCCCCAGTGTAAGATCCACAGAACAGGTATTCAATTGCTTAATGAAATGAAACAACCCTCCTTCTATTGACAGCAATATTACTTAAATGTAAGCATAGGGATCCTAAAATGTTGGTTTAAGGCACATTCACCTTTCACATGTGGCTTGAGTCAAAAATCCTGGGGCTCAGACCGAGTGAATTTGCTGGGACAGGTATCTAGCATGGGACTCGTCTGCACAGCAGGAGGTAGCTACAGTGGTGTTATCTCCCTGTGAGTTACACTAAAGACTCACTTTCTTGTCAATGCAGAACTCATCTGTCACACAATGGACTCTAAGACATTATAATCTCACTGTAGAATAGACATCTAAAATATATCAGATGAATCATCTCTTGAAATGTGTAGTTCCCCACAATTTATCTAAATCTGCACTTGCAGCTAAGGTTGCCTGAGAACCAAGAGCACCAGGCACATAGGAAATCCACTTAAATGATAGCAAAATTCTCAAGTACCTTATCCATGCTGTCAGGCAGAGACCTTGCCCTGCTCTAAGGTCTTGCACTAATTGCTACGTTAACAACTCCCACACGTAAATCAGAGGGTCAGTGCTCACCAAATGAGTCATTGCAAAGAGAAAGGGCAGGGAATAAGGCTCTTCTCACAGCTCTTGCTGTCTGTCACTATTCATTCCCAAAGCCTTTTGATAACCAGGGGTAAGGAGACTGATTATAATTTTCAATGGTGTTTGATTTAAAGCTGCAAAGCTCTTGGTTTCTCGGTGTTCTGTCAGGAATTGGACCACCAGGAAGGCTGGAAACACGTGCTGCTGGCAAATGCTCTTGACAGGGACCATTCATAACCACCACAGCTCAGCAGAGCCTGTGAAGGAGCATGCCTGAAGGAGATGGCTTGAGGCAGTCCTGTTCAAGTACATTTGCACTGCATATAAATTGGATGATGATCCTAAAGAGGCAAAAAGTTTTAGGGGTAGTTGAGACACTGCTGAAGGTGGTGTCCTGAGCATTAACCAGGTCAGGACTCAGACTGAGGGCTGTGGTACAGGTGCCCACACACCCTGGGAATAAGAATGTACCAGCATATCTACTGTAACTGCATTATTGAGCATATAGAATCTGAGAGGTTACTAGATTGAGTAATTTCAGTGATTCATACAGGAATATTCACTATTTTAGGTATATGTTTAAATATCTTGTCCTGTTGAGTCTTTATAACATGTTCTGAGGAAAAAAAAGTGGTGTCTGAGGCAATTCTTGGTGCTAATCTGCAGCATTTCTCCTCAAATGCTTTGTCTCTCTTTATTTTAGGACAGCCAGACAGCTTTCTTTGGGAACAGCAATGCAGGCAACTATCACCATATGCTGTGTGGGTTCCCTCTTTCCTCTCCTCAAAGGAACTGACAGCCTTGCCAGAAGAGAAACAAAACCGTGTACTTTACACACACAAAAAAGGTTTTATTCAGGATCAGATTTTTTTTAAAAAATTGTAATCTTACATAGGAAAATTCAACAGAGACACCTCAGAATAGTTCAAAACCTGGGACACTGGTGACCCACTTTCCCACTTGGGTCAATGTACCATTCCCCCTTGGTTTCCTCTCTGACTGCAAAGGAGCTTGGACCATTGGGATATTGGCTGCTCCAAACAGAGGTAAATGTTTTATACCTTCTGTTTAAGAGTTGACATTTCTGTACTGGAAGACTAATCATTTTCTAGTGATTATTTTTCCTAGTATTCTGTGAGGCTGAACATTTTCGTTACAGTACCTGACTTGTGCACTATTCTGTTTCCTCTGAAGAAAAGCAGTCAGCTCCCCCTTGCAGAATCTCAGATGATCACAAACTTAATCCCACCACCTTTACGCAAACATTTGCACCGTGATGTCAGTGGGAGTTGTAGGTGTGGAGAGGTGAACAGCTGTACCTGTAAAACATCTGTATTGCTAATGTGAGGATTGCTGTTCTGGGTTTCACCTCATGTCTGCTGCTTTTAACTACTTGTTCTGCTCTCCCAGAGGGTATAATTTGGTTAGTTACTCAGCTGACATCAAAGGTGTTCTTCTGCTGAGGTGTACAGTGCCAGCACTTAACAGAATTCCTGCCCTGCTGAAAAATGCATATGTAAGATAAAGCACTGCTGAGGGCACTTGGCTCTTGGCTACCTGGGCTGTGGGTTGTCCATGGCAGAACTTCAGAGCTGACTCAGCTCTAACTGTGCTCTTTGAGGAAGCACATGGAGATACAGCTCTATTCTTTCCAGGGACAGAAATAAGGCCGTTCATTCTTGGACTGTGCCAACTTGAATTAAAAACCTGGTCAGAATAAAAGTTCCTCTGTCTGTCTGGACCTGGCATGGGTGGTCCTCCTGAGAACTGGTTGGGCTGAGATCTGGACCACAAGAGTCAAAATGTAAATTTGCAATGGGCTTTTTTCCTACTACATTTTTCTAAATAAATTTTGCTAGAGCCACTTCAGTGCAGTGAGGTGCATCACAAAGTGAAGTTCATTGCAAATATATTATATTAATCAGTGTTCTACTAAAAACATGCTCAGTATCAAATCTTCATCTGCATACAAGCAGCACAGAAGTAAATTATCCTTGTTGAGAAAATATCAAAATGTGTGCATCCACTTCTATGCTTGCAAGTCAGATTGAAGGAACAATTTAAGCAGTCACTTTTAGTTTGGACAAAGGGAGGGTCTAGGGAACACAGACATCTAATTTTCTTATGAAGTTGCAGCTGGGCTGCCTGAGGTTTCTCATGCAATTTTGCCATTGAGAAGCTGCATTAGATTGTTTTTCCAGGCAGTTTTCCTACAGCTATGATTAAGTTGATTTATGACCCATCTACTTCTACATGCTCTAGCGGCAATATTAGCCAAGCTTCAGCACATATCCACTCTCACTTTCTCACTCAGAGGAAATGTATTTACTCCATACTCTCACATGGAGCTTGATTTTTATTCACGCTTTATTCCCCTTATCATGTATAGATTAGAGGAGGAAGTTAAAGGAATATTTCTTAGGCGCTGTCCCTCACAGAGATCTTAAAGTAATATTGCAACTGCCCTTAAAAGAGAAGGGAAAAAAAAAGGAGAAAAATTCTTTTCTTCAGGAGCAAAAAAAGCCTTCATGGGAGGATAACCAAAAGAAGGAGAAAGGATGCCATCCCTTCTCCTCACTCCTGTGAATTTGATGATGATGAAAGAGGAAGTAACAGAATTCTTCTGTTTCATTCCCATGGGAAGTTCATTCTCAGTCTCTGAAATTAGGGACACCTGGGCAAGATGTCCCTTCTGTGTGGCTCATCCATTCACTGGGTCTCATGGAGTCAGCACCAGAGATGCAGTTCCACTGTGGTTAACTCAAAATACAATTAAAGAAGGGAAGTGATGTGCTCTAAATGGAACTACATGTCACAGAAATGAAACGTCCATAATCTAAATTCTGAACCAGGCAGAGAAGTGCTGTGGGGAAGTTCTAAACATAAAATATTTTATCTAAAATGAAGAAAGGAGTTCATTCATTTCACAGTGTAAGCAAAGCTTGTCACTAAAGAAATCATATTTTGGGGTTTTTTCCCCTGCACTCTGTGTTTGCTACCCTCACTTTTGAGAGCTCAGTGCTCTCTGTGGGGTACCTGAAGCATCCTGCCTGGCTTTCAGATGAATTAATTGTGAAACTGCTGAAAAAAAAATTGACAGTGACAGAAAAGAGCAGCAAAAAATAATTGACAGTGGTTTGCACAGAGAACAGAGGGAGAAAACAATACAAGGAAATCTGCAGATAGACATATTTCAATGATTTCTTTCTGATTTGGTTGATGCCTTATAATTGACAGAGCTCCACTCTCAAGAGTAGGCAGGGAAAAGAGGAGGGAGGGAGAGTGAGATAAAATCAGATGAAGAGGGTTCAGTTGCCGTTCATTTTTATAATTTTCACCTCCCAGCATTAAGCTTTTGTATCTTTGTTGTTCCAGTGGTGATGGATGGAGAGGCAAGAACACAGAAACTTCAGTTTTATCACCACATATCCTTACAAAAGTCAGGCGAAATAGTAAATTCCTCACTAAGCAGGAGGGTGATGGGAGGGGGTGGGATAAGTGGTTTCCAAGGACTCCTCCTTTGGGAAGAGGCAGGGTTTGCAGTGCTGGCTTGGCAAAGAGAGTATCAGGAAGAGCAGCAGCTCTTCCCACCCTCCCTTGGATCAGCAGCACTGCACATGTTTGCTGGTGTTTCTGGATCACCAGGGCTTGGGAAGCTGATCCCAGCCTCATGCCTCTCTGGCAGTGCTGGAATTTTACTCCCAGGGACCTGGAGACAGTGGGGTGGGGCAGTCTGGGGACATTTGTACCCCTGTGCTGCCCATGCCAAGAGGAGAGAGGTGTTTCCACCAGTGGCTGAGCCAACCTCTTTTAGGCATCTTGGTTAGTTATTTTGAGAGTAGGGAAGGGTTAAATATGAGCTGAAACATCTCCTCAATTCAAACTCTACTTGTGCTTGAGAAAAAAGGCTGAATGTAATCTATAATGGGACATGGAAAAGCCCTGATTCAGCTACGCATTTGAACATATGCATAATTTTTCAGCAAATGTATCATAAGCAGTTGTTTAGACAGTGCTGAATTAGGGCCAAGTTTCCCTCTTGATACTGGATTGTGATTTTTTTTTTCTACTACAATCCAGGAAAGAAGCAAGACAATATTTTTGTTAATAAATGTTAGAAGACCTGAGAACAGATCATAATAATTTGGCTTTGGTTCTCTCACAGGATTTAAAATGAAAGAAGAAAAAGGCAATGGTTCTTTTTATCTCCTCTAAAGTTTATCGATTTCTAGGAGAAATGCCTTTTCCTTTCAGAAAATCAGAGGATGCTTTTTGAGGAGGGGAGAATATTCAAAGGCTTCTTTATTAAAGTCCTTCATTGCCAGGATGCACCTTATTTCAGTGTGGCATCTTGTTACAGTAAATGGAAACGAAGCGAAGACAAAGTCTTGGCAAAGTTATGTTTGAAAATACCCCTGACTCTTAAGGCAGAAGACAGCCCTAAAGTTAGAGGATTTATGTTCTTTAGAAAGAGAAAGAAATCATATTGGAAGTCGACTCAAGTAATCTCAGTTCAAACTGGAATGAAATTCTTCTCTGATACCTTTTCCTTTAGAGAGCCTAATCTGAAGCCCGTTTGGGGTCATGTCATTACCAGGTCAAACATGACTGCACTGAGAATATATTGTCCCTCCAAGGTAGTGCCCTAAATTGCAATATGCCGCTGAATATTAAAGTGAAAAGGGTAATCTTTCTAATTACAAATAAATAATAATAAATTGCAAGCATATAGCAACAATATATAATAATATATTGGAGTGAACCATGCATCCCTACAGCCCTACTCAGACCAGGTACAAGAGCAGCTTCAGAAACTTGGAGGACTTTAAATGTTAGATAAAACATTTGATCCTCTGTTTTGTCCTCTTTAGTGTCCTTCATTATTCCAATTCATAAACAGGTACTGTTGTTTAGCCCAGAAACTTGTGTTTGATCACAACATCTATTTCAGAAAGCTGTGCCGGTTTAAGGACAATCAAGTAGAAAATCTATCATTTCCTTTGGGAATTTTTTTCCAGCAGTTACATCGTCATATTAATACAAAACACGTCCTTTTTTTCAAATTTAGCTTTGTCTTCACTTCCAGACACTGGTTCTTGTTATCCTCTTCTAGGCTAAAGAGCCCTTTTAGAAGCAGGACATTGCCTGTACATCAGTACTCCCACAACAGCAATCCAAGCGGATTCTAATCTCTTCCATTAGCTGGATGGGTGAACCTAAGTGTCCTGGTTTAGGACAGTTTTCTCTAATGCTAAAACCATTTTTGTACCTTTCACTTACAAACCTTTGCAAATTAATGCAGTGTGAAATATGGATTAAGAGCTATGAAGAAAAAAGTCAGTAGATGGGGAATTTGCTTTCTGATTTGGTATCTATTATCATCTTTTTACTTTCTTTTCCTCTTCAGGAAATACTGCTTTAGTGGAGGAAAATAAATTTGTTCAAAATGTTTAGGTATTTTCTAATGTGTAAGAGATCAGCCTTGCTGCAGCACAGGTACAGAGGCTCTGGTGTGCATTGGACATGTGTCATCTACTGCATCAGAAACGAGCTGTGCATTTGCCCAGCATCACCTGGATGGAAATATGGGCCCTCAGCTGCAGCTGAAACCTCTGCTTCTGCATTTTGGCTGGGGCCCCCTCAGCCCTCTGCAGCTCAGCAGATGTAGAGAGTCTGCAATCTACATGGTCATGCTTGTGTGCCAACATGGGCCATCCCTTTGCAGGTCAGTTTATCAAAGTCATTCTTGCTACTGAAAAGAAGCCAAACTCACCATTTTCAATCCTAGCTTTCTGGGAATTCAAAGTTTATTCTCTCAGCTTCTTCTCCGTGGGAAGGCTTTTACTGAGCTGACTGAGAACGAAGAGAATGAGACTTGATGCTGCAAGTTTATTGCCTCCAGGTGCTTTAATCAGAAGAACCTTAGCAATGGCACCAGAGGAGAAACTCACTGCTCCTGCATAGGTGCTTAAGGATTATGTATAATTTAGGCTCCTGTATAGACTCTGTGTGAACAGCTAAATCAAAGTCTTTTGTCTCCAATATGTGAGAAGACTACCTGACCCAATAGTCCGTAGCAACTTTAAGAAGCAAATAATAAAGGTTGAAAGGATTGAGTTTCAAGTCAAGGGACTGTTGCATTTAAAATCCTTCTGACTTCAAAGAAGGTTTAAGATAAGCACTTCATAACTGAGTTTATAATCTTACTAATTCCTGCTGCTCCATTGTTACATGGGTTTTATACACAGAGTCCTCAGCATAGTGTGAACCTGCACCTTTAGATGCAGCCCTTATAGTACATTACAAAAGTTCATTTCACAAGTCCTGATAAGCACCCCATGTTTATACAATGAGATCAGGCAGCAAAGTATTCCTGTTGTTCCTTAATTTATTTGAGCTATTACCTGCAGAGCTTCCACACCTTCCAAAGGCTAACTAAGCGAAGGCTATATTTTTCGGATGATAATTTACTTTTTATGGAGCACTTAACCTTTAATCTTAGTGGAGCGTGACTCTTTTAGGAGACATTCAGGAATTTTGTGGTTCTCCAGTTCTTAGCTGCACCCCTCATTTCCAATACATGGATTTTGCAGTGCAAAGGAGAATTACTAAATGGACCAGAGAGCTGGTGAAAGTTCTGAGATCACAGAATAGTATTACTTGCCTAGTTCTCCCAAAACCAACACTCCTGGAGATCTCAAGCCTAGATTTTCTATGAAGAAAAAAAAAAAGAGAGAATGAATTAACTTAGTTGTGAAATGCTGATGAGGCAGATGGAATTCAGCTGCTAGAGCAGGCTCTGTCAAACTGTGTAAAGTGTTTCATTATCTTTTAGAAAAAAGAAGCATATAATCCATGAATTTGAAATTAAGATTGGAAACAAGGTTTGCAGATAAGGAAAGCTACAAATGCAAAACCAGCATAATTATTTTGTACACACCTTGATCTCCCTGATCTCCATTCAGGTGAAGAAGTTTAATTATTGGTTTAGTTAATCAGCTGAATGGCATTATGAGGAATCACAATACATTAAAGAATCCATTCCTGCCTCAAGTCCTGAGGACAGAGCATCTGCTCTGCAGGAGACAGGGATACCCTCAACCTGCTGACCTTTATTTCTGCTCTCTGCTCCCCCGTTTTAAAGACCTCTGACATTCAAGCCACAGGATTGTCTTCCAAGTGTTTCAGAAGTGCCAACTGGATCCGTCTGAAGGAAAACTACCTCTTACCATCATTCAACTTCACCTGTTGTCCTGGGTAACCATAACCAAGTTGCAGATCCCACATGCGTGTGAATTTTTCACCAGTGTTATTTTTCATAGAGTAACACCTCTTTTCCTGGACACACTTGGAGGGCCATGAGAGGAAAGGGATCCTTTTTGCTATTTCACCTGAGCAGAACTTCTACATGGTGCAATAGACCACCTTCTGCACAAAAGGGCTAGGATGGAACAGAGATTTGAGCACAGAATTCAAAGGCAGAGGGCTGGACCACTCAGCAACTTCATATTGATGAAAAGTGTCTCTCAGAGATTTTTTTAATTTAGTTGAAAAATTAGTAAATTCTGTTAAACTGTACATATAACTTGTCTAGATCATACAGTCTTTGTAAAGTCACCTGGAAAATTAGTTCTTTGAAAATTAGTTAATCAATCCCCTGTCTGAGTACTCAATCCTCAATCTACCTACAGCATTTGGGTCCCTTAGCTTTTAGTTTCATCTGAAAAGGTAAAAAACTGGCATGCAGCTCAGAAAATGCTTAAATTGATAAGAAATAACATACTTAAATACAGATAAAATTCATGTTTTTGTATTTTTTCAAAAAGAACTGTGGTTATAGAACAAGGCAGAGGAAGCAATTAGGGAAAAAACACTTCTTGGCTGAGGTGGTGCACCAAAGAAAAAAAATCGCTTTTCCTATCATACTAAATGCACAAGCAGAATTCAAACCAAATCCTATATTGTTTAAATCTCTGAATATCCTTTCCAGGTGCACCATTTGCAAAAAAGCTTGAGTGCCAGAAGATGATCAAGGCATCAAAAGAGCTCTGAGAAAGAACAAGGCCGGATGAAACAACTGAAAAATTAAAGTATAACAAAAGGCATAGAGAAGATGGTATTCACCATAAACCAGGTGAATACATATATATACTGAAGTATAAAATAGGTGAGCTACTAGGTAATACCTAGTCTTTTGTTTAAAACTGTCTTAATACCAAGGAGTAAGTGGCCTTATGATGCTGGTTTAAAGGATGGTGGCAGAGGAGTCAGGGCGTTTAAGCTTTGGGGCAGGATGGCAGTCACACCGGGTAAATTGGTAGGAGCTGTAACATATCAAAAACTAACAGACACATTGACCAAAGCTGGGATATACTAGGAAAAGCTGAGACTTTTGTAGAAAAAGAAAAAGATAATATTGCTCAAGTCTATGGGAGTACTTCGAAGGAAACCTGCCTGTGCACAAAAGACTGTAGTCTGATGAGGAATTTCCTCACATTTCCTAAAGACTTTCAAGAAGTGGTTTAACAGAAATTCTTTAAAAGTTAATTGTTTTGGAATATGACTGAGCAAATCTTTGCATGGACAAGGAGATAGCTGGAAGGTAGGAATAAAAGGGCAGGGATGTGTAGGGTTGTGCCCAGGGCCATTCTACAGGGGGTTCCAGCACACACGCTTTTCAAATTACATGCAAAGGATGTGGGGAAGAGCCTTGTCAGTGAGGAGGCTTGCTGATATTTTATTATTCAGATTAGTAAAAAACAAGTGAACTGAAAAGAATTGTAGAATTACAGTATTATGTGACTTCATGATTAAACGGCAGATGAAATTTAACACCAAAGCATGAAGTAATGAATTTCATTTTAAAAATGCCAAAAATATCCAAGTACAATCTTAACTTTGCATACATGATTATGGTCTGTGAGCTAGTTATTACTGCTCAAGAAAAACATCTTGAGGTTAGAAAAGCCACTTTCATGCATCTATTAGCTGGATGCTCACTGACAATCAAAAAGTGAAGAAATAAAAAAGCAAAAGAATAGAGAATAGAACAGAAAACATCATTATGCCATTATATGAACCCATTAAATAATCCCACGTTTGAAGTAATGCATGCAATTTTAATCCTTCCCCTTGAAAAGGATACAGACAATTGGATAATACTCAGAGGAAGTTGCAAAGGTGAACAGAGGTACAAAGTTTTTTCCATATAAGCCACTAGACTGAATAGAACCACCAGCAAAGATACAAGTTGTGAATGTCACAGTGGAGGGGGCAAGGTGGCAATTGCACTTCATCCTCATAATACAGGAATTAGAGGTCATCAAGAAATAATGCGAGGTGGCAAGTTTAAAACAAAACCAGCTAAAAGAGTGGGTAATTTTTGCACAATGAATATTTTGGCTATGGTAGTTTTGTCAGACTTACAGGTCTTGTAAATGCTAAAAGTTTGCATAGACTTAAAGAAACTACTGTACAAGTTCAGGGGAGAAAAGTCTTTGAAGGGTTGCTGGACAGAGGAGTCAGCCAAGCCCCAGAGGTTCCCTGGACCAGGCACAGGGGGAGGCTGGGTGGGTGTAGCTGCCTATTCACACCTTCCTCTCTACTTGTGTGCGAGTGCAGCACTCAAAAATGGCATCAAATACGTTTTTCTGCATTTCTTGAAGGGGAAGAAAGGCATTGGTTGAGGCACAATTCTTTCTTCGTATCACCCCAAAACAGAGGAACCTTGTACAGTTACTGTCTGGGTCAGAGAGAGAGTTCTGCTAAGAAAGCTCAGTAGAAAAGACAACTAGCACATATCAGCAAAACCAGAGCAGAGGCTCAGCCTCTGCCACCTTCTCCTGCATGGACAAACCCCCATCACAGCCCACGTCCCTCTCTGAGCCCTGGCAGGTGCCTACAGCAGTGCTGTCACCATGGGCTGCTCCCACTCTCTGGCAGTGTGAGTCCCTCCAAAGGGTTGTGCTCCCAGGAGCTTCCAGCCACACCCTTCATCTGCAGCCTCGCTGGAGTTCAGCATCTGGCCTGGCACTGTCATTAGGGGTGTCTGGTCACCAGAAGTGTCCCTTTCTCCCCAGCCATATGAAAGCTGGCAGCTTGGTGGGAGCAAGTGTGAAGAGGTCTGAGCTGCTTCTGCTGCCACTCCTTTACTCTGGCAAAAAAATGCCTGAGTGTCTTGAACACCATGAAAATCGGGCCCTTTGTATTCAAATGAGGATGAAGTTGCTGCATAATTAAAATAATCTAATGGCGGGAAGTCCGGAGGGAATTTTCAGCTTCCACCATAGTGTATTTTCAAATACAAACACTTTAAAAAGCAACAGTCTATCTGTATAATGCACAGCTGATTTACAGCTTAAGTGACAAACGTCTTGGGGTTTAAAAAATAATCTCTTCTATTTCAATTTTCTCTGTATCTCTCAGCCAATGTATGCACCACAGCCTGAGAGACACTACTAGCCCTGCTGAAGGATAATCTGATGAAAGAGCTGCTGCAAACAAGTGTATTACCACAGCAAGAAAAGGAGCAGGAATACAGCGAGGTGCAAAATGACACAGTCAGCATTACCATATATATTTACCTAGGCTAGAGCTCAGTGTAAATAATGTATAAGGAATGGTTCTTTGCTGTGTCCTAAGGGAGGAAAAGCAGTTACAACAGATCATCTTAATAGGACATAGTGTCTAGGAGGCCCTGGAAAATTCCTGATGTAAAAGTTCTGCCATAGTGTAAAGATGTGCTTGCCTATGACCTAGCTTTTGCAAATGCTCGGATAACCCATAAAATGCCTTTTTGGCAATATTTATTTACACATAATTCATCTGAATTTACATAAAAGTGCAAAATGCACAGAAGGCTGCTCAACACCAAAGCCCTCCCATGGAAAGCTGTTCCTCAGCCATCATCCCGTTTGATTTTTCTGTATGGAGATTGAAGGTGACCATGATTCATCTGCGATGACAAGAAACACGATGGAGGGGTAACAGAGAAAGCTGACTGCAGGGCTAAATGTGGATGACTGACGGGACTGTGAAGAGAGGAATGGGGTTGGCACCACTTACAGAACAGAAGCAATAAGAGGAAGGTCTATAAAAAAGAAGCAGAAGAAAACCCCATGGACACAAGAATAGCTAGAAGAGAGTTGTTACTTTAGGGGACCATAAGCCATAAAGCGTTGAAGAGGAGTGAGTAATAACATTAAAAGAAGCCTAAACATCACGGAGGATGAGAGGGAACGGAGATCTTGAGACAGGGCCAAAAAAGAGTTGTCAGTGAGAGTTCAGGGAGAAGCTAAAATTGGGTGAGAGACAAGCCAGAAAAATGGCTGGGCGAATATAAAATGGAATTAATGGTTGTCAGCAGCATTTCCAGTTAGCTGAGAGGAGAAGGAAACCAGGGAGGTGATAAGATTAAAGGGAAGCAGGTGAGTACAGCCCTGGCAAGTGCTGGGTGTGATGGGTAACGGCTTGTAAAATCAGCCTGGGTAGGGCTTTTTCTCTCAGAAATGGTTAAGTATTAAAGGGTAGAAAAGGAAGGAAAGGCAGCTATGAAGAAAATAAAGGCAGATGATAGCTGGGAATGCAGGATTGATCAATGGAGGAAAGAACTAGGAATAAAGAATAAGCAGAGATGTCACAGTGACAAAAACAAGGGCAAATGAAGGAGGAAAAGACAAGGAGATCATGAAGAAAGAAAGATGGAGAGGGCTGCAGCTTTGAGCCACTTTGTCACTGTTAGTCTGGGATTCTACCTGGGAGCCGAAACCACAGCTGGAGGAGCAGAGGGCAAATGCTTGCAGGAAATTCCTCCAATGTCTCTGAGCCCTCACTTGGCCCATTAACCATGCACTGGCACAAGTTTATCAAAACTGGAGTGCAAAATTGGGGGAGAGCTTGAACATGTGAGTGGAAAGCAGACGGAAGAGAGAAGTGCACAAAACTTTAAGGACAGAGAGCAGATGAGAGATTCAGACTATCACTGAAATAATGCTTAATCCTCCAGAGAAGTGCCTGAAGCCACTTGTTACTCATATTGAAGAGAGTATGGCATGGAAAGTAACTGAGAGAGAGCTATAATCACCACAGAATCATCATAAATGCTGAAACATATCCCCCTCATGATCACATTAGCAGCTGAATCGCTCAGCTTCTTCATTAGTCTGTGCTGAAAAAAGAGAAGGGAAACAAAGAATAATTTTTTTTTATAAGGAGTTATTTTTCTGAGCAAGCAAGTAAATCACAAGCCAGCATCCCAGAAGGGAGCTCCTGTGCAGAACTCATTGCAGGTTAGTTGTACATCATTTTATATTAAGTGTTGGACATACTGTAGAGGGACCAACTTGTTGCCATTTCATGTTTCCCAGTGGAATGCTGTTTCCACACTGATTTCTTTCTCTTGACAGCTCTGGTAATACTCTGGATGTGATTGGTAATGGCTTGTAAATTCTGTTTAGGAAAAAAAAGAAAAAAAAAGAAGTTTCCTTTAGTTTGGTGTTGTGGAAAATCTATTTTTCTTCCATTCAGATGTTTTTGCACCTGGCTACCAGAACCCATCTGCTTTTGCACAGACATGGGCAATATTGGGGCAAGGGAACATGGGAGCTCCCTTTGCTTTCCACAAGCAATAATCAGCATTTTGAGACACATCCTGATAATAAGGGTTTAGGGAACATGAGGACAGTCACTTGTTCTGGATCCTCCTCTGGCTGTGAGACTGAAATCACAACTCCTCATTTTCAGTCAGCAGTATGCTAAGGTTTCCTAGAATAAAAGCATCTCCATTCTCTTTGTGTCATGTAACAGGCAGAGCCAGCACTACTTTCTTGTCCATGGGTGGCCCTTTAAAACCTGGATAGACTGTAAGTTCTCAGCCATTTCAATCAATATTTTTCATTGCATGGAGGAAACCAAGCCTGGAGAAAAGGCAGCAGCCTGTCCTGGCCTCCTGCTTCCTTCCCAAGCCTGAAAGAGGATAACTGGCCTCATGTGCAATAGAGAGAGATGTGCCTGTGAGCTCACCAGTCAGAGCCCACTGGTAACATCAGTAGCAGATCACAGCACCATTTCCTAGCTTTTCTTCCCTTATCCATCAAACCTTTATCACTGAAAGGCAGAGCTACTGCCAGGCACCTCTATGTTTTCCCTGGGGCTATTATTAGTTGTCCTTTAGGTAGCAAAAACTTCTACACAAACATGAAAGAGAATACAACTGGTGTAAACCATGCTGAGTTTGGGTGTAGGAGACTTTGTTCCAACTCCTGGCTGCAATAGTCCTCTGCAAACAGTGTCACCAGTTTGTATACCCACACCCTGAGCAAGAGGATGGCTGTAGCACCAGGTAATATCAGCAACTTTACAAGTACAGACAATTTAAAGAATTCAAACAATTTTAAACCTGATAATTTTGTTATATTTTGCGTGAAAATGGCAGGAAAACAGCTGAGACTAATTCTGCTTTGACACCACGGGATTGCAGTGGAGAGGTGTTAGAATGGAAAAAAAAATTCAGGGTTTAACTTATATATTCCCCTCCTGCCTGAACTATTCCTGTTAGTCTCTTCCCTCTGTTTGTACAACATGCTCCCAGGCCTTGCCAGCTCCAAGTTTTCACAGCTATTTGTTTTATGCTGTTAATTTAAAGCTGATTTCCCTAAGGTGAGCAATGACTTTCCCTCTGCTTTTCCATCTCCCAACATAACCGGGCACAGCCCTGAGTAAAAGTTTAAAGATGCAGGATGATGCAAAGTGCACACCAGTAGCAGCAATATCACATTTTCAGTCTCCCTCTTGAAAAATTATTTATTATGAAATAAGACATGGAGAACGCCTTTAAATTCAGAAGGGGCTTAATGCACACAAGTTGTTAGACCTCTGTGTAGCAGGAGTCCCGGGTACCTGTATTAATCCATGATTCCGATGCAGTAGCTGCAGTTGGATTAGAACTATTTTGGGGGAAAGAGGATTTTCTTTTTGGTCAAAGGTTGCATCCTTAGTGCTAGAACATCCATACTATGTCTCAGCAAGGATAGGCATAGGCAAAACCCTCCTGCGACCCAGAAAGGCAGAAGGACAGCAATTCAGGAACAATGGCAAAACTGCTCCCTAAATCAACTAGTGGCAAAAGACTACCTCTGCAATGCTGGTGCTCTTGCACAGGCAGCCCTTGGTGATTGTGAGTGAAAATTACAGAGTGAAAAAACAATCAGTGGAAATATCGAATGGCAATGTTCAGCTCACACTGATGGGCATGTGTTTGCTCAAGAAGCATCACATAGGTGAAATCTCCCCTCATGGCCATCTGGACTTCCTCAGGGGGTGCAGTGGATGTGTTTGTGCTTCTCCCAAATTCTGCTGTCCCTGGTCCAGATAGCTACAGATGTGTGCACAAACTCTTCAGTTGTACATTATGCATCCCACCACTGTCTCTGATAAAACTGCAGGCTGGCAACCTTTTTCACAAATAAGCAGCAAGTAATGAATGGACATAAGCAGAATGAGATTTTAAAAGAAAAGATGGGTAATCCACAGGTCATGTAACCAGTAGGATAAATAACAGATGGGCAAAGATAATCTTGGATTGGAGGCTGAACAGTGAAAATGCAATAGAGTGACTTAAAATGAATTTGCAATATGAAACCATCCTCTCCAGGACCCCTGACACAGACTCCCTGTACTCTAGCAAGGATTTAGAGTCGGGAGCTGTAGAATCCAGCTCTCTCTGAATTGAAGCAGGAAATTAAAGGGAAAGAAGACAAGAAACCAGCCCTTTTAATCCTGAGAAAACACCTGGGTCTTCTATTTATAGAAATAAAACATGGTATTAATGATTAAAATAAAGTGACAACCAACCATTAAATCTGCCACAAACAGGAATAGAATTCTTTCAGGCTTACTGGAGTCAGTGGTGAGCTAAATAGGCATGAAATGAGGTTCTGAATGAAGGTAGTGTTGCTTTCTTTTCCTTTAGGGCCACAACTGGGATATTCACATCTCCAACACGAGAAGCAACCCCTGTTTCTGGAAACAAGCCAGCACAGGGAACCTCCTAGGAGAGAAGTTGTTTGTAGGAGAGAGGAAAGAAGCCATGGGCAGCGTGAGTGGCGGTTTCTTGGCTTTATTGGAAGCTGTGTGTTTGTTTCACTCGTTTTTTTTCCCCTTCACTGTGAAGAACACTCTCCCTGGAGAAAGAAGGCTTTACCCAGCTCACTAAAGGCTCTCTGCTAGTCAAGCTGCCTAATTACAAATTACGTCACATCGACTCATCTGCACCCCGTGCAGAGGGATTATCGACCTTTAGGGAGTCAGATGAGGCTGCTAAGTCTCAATTCACTTTGAACATTTCACAGATAGCTACTAATCACTGGCACTCTCTTCTGTGCAGCTCAGGAAGCAGGGTCATGTCTAATCTGGTAAATCAGTGCCCCTGCTGCCATTGTTCTCTGGGTAAACACAGGACGTGTGGGGGAAGGAGGTGACCTGGGCATCCTACACTGCAGCAAGCAGATTCATAAAACCAGAGTGGGTGTATCACAAACAGCAACTCACTGGTAAGGTGGGAATTGAGGATGATTTAGAGGAGTTTTGGGCCTTTTTCAGGGTAGTACTCTAAGTTGGATGCTTTGAATTCTATTAATTTAAATTCCCTTTCCAAACTAGAGAAATGAGGGTTTCTACCTGAAAGTTTACTGCTGAAGCCAGTAATTCACTGTTGATCTTATTTGTTTGCTGAAAGTATGAATCTGTTGGCTCCTGAGGATTCTACACTGAAGTGGCAGCAACTGGTTCTGTGAAAGATCCCCAGAAAGGCACAAATTCTGGTTTTGATGGCATTGAAGTGCTACCACCCAGACAAAATCACAAAAGACCTTTCCTGAAATATTACTTAGAGGTTTTGACGTATCTGACTTCTCTGGAGTCTCCTTTGCTACCTCACTAACTCTCCCAGGAAATGAGAACAAGCTGAAAACCAAAATTTGTGGCTCAAGAAGCATTCTCAGATTTGAAATTTAATCTGGCACCCCAGTGAAAACACAAACTCAGTGTTGTTTATTTGTGGTTATTTTTTTCTTCCATTAGCACAAAATAGTTTCAAATAAGGTACTTGTCCTTAATGATTTCTTTTCTTGAGAAGATCAAGTCATTCTGTTTTCTCAGCAATTGTTGGATTTCATTTTGCTGTTTGAAATTGGATGGAAATCTGAGCAATACAATCCAGTTGAAGATGTTGCTGCTCATCACCAGGGATTTGGAACAGATGATCTTAGGCACTTCTTAGGTGTTTGATCACAACCTCCCTGCAGGTAGAAGCCAAACTCCTCTTGATTTTAGCGGTGTACCTTTACCCCTAGGAGCAGATCAGAGTGAGGGCAACAAAAGCAGCGTTTTTGCAGCCAGCCCAGGGATTCTCAAAGCTGTCATGAACCAAAAGGAAAGCCTGGCAGGTTTCAAAGAGCCGTTTACCAATTGTGCCCCTTTTATCCCATTGTGGACGTGGGGGAGGAAGGTTGTGATGTGTGGAGACAGACAGATCGAGATCCTTTCCTATTCTGATCGCTTTACTCCCTCTTCTAAAATAGATATTAGCAAAGTGATGATGTAATTTTATGTCTCAAATGCCACAAAAGATGCAACAGAAGACATGTCCTGGAAGGTGACTATACTTGGATATCCGGACAAGAGTACCCCATCTCTGAGATCTGCAAACACCTTCAAAGTGCTCTGTCCAGCTGCTAGACAGAGGTAAAGAAAAGCTGTACTTTTTAGAATTGTGACCGAATGGCAGAGTTTATAACTATGATTATTTTTATTTTTTTTCCTCAGACTCTCCTATTTTACCTGTTATTCATATTTCTTCCCCTTGTTTCAGTAGAGAAGGAATAACCCAAACTAAGGAATATGGATAATACTGCCCTGGAAGTTACATATTAAAGGAGAAAATTTAATGGAATGAAGCCTCTGTATCAGCTTTGGGTCTGAGCTGATGTGCTGTGGGGCCTCTGGGGAGCCTGGCTGGGTACATCTAGATCTTGAGGCCTTCATTCAGGAAGGCACTTATTCATGTGCTTTGACATTGTGCTCTGGAGTGCTCCTTCCGGACTTCATCAGGAGTCCTCATCTCTCTGACCTTGTTCATGAGCATGTAGCTACATCATTAGGTTCATCTGCATTAAGGACCTTAATTAGAAAAGGACTTCAGATGAAAGGTTCATAGCTGAGCTGAGGGCAGTGGGGAAATCAGCTTTTGAAATCAAGTCACTCTGTGTGACAGCCCTTAGCTGTGGATCCCTGCATCTGAAGGTCTTGTCCAGAAGGGTGCTGCCTTCTGTCTACCAGCCATGGGGGTGCAAATACTTTTGCTAGGGGTGGGATTCAGGACAATTCCAATGTCAAACACAGTAATGACCTGTGTCATCATAAAATGAGGCCAAACAAACTAAAAAATATGCAGCACAAAGTGAACACTGACAGTGCATAATAAAAAAAGGTTTCTGTACAAAGCTGTGATAAAAGAAAGTTTACATTTATCATCCCACTTAATTGTATTGGGTCTAAAATTAATGAGCCTTAGCTCTAAACTCCATTTAAGACAATAGTTAATTGCTTCATTTTAATAAATTTTGGCAGAATGGTGGGTATAACAATGACTGAATGCTCAATTATTACCTAGGCTAGAAAATGAAGATATACAGTATTAATGATATACACAATCTGAAAAGCAATTAGGATCCTGAAGGTAGAATAGGCAACTCACTTTAAAACAGGGTAATAAATGAACTTTCTTATCAAACACAAGGGAAAACAAGGTCTTAGAAGCAAGAAATATCATTGCCTGGGATTTTAGCTTGATTCATTTCTTGTTCCCCTCCCCTGTGTCTGTGACATGTTCAAAACCTGTCAACAACAGTGTCATGGGAACACGAGAGAGGCAAGCAAAGAGCAATACATTCATGCTGAACAGCTTGTGCTGCACAGGGTGGATGTAGTAACTGCATTAGAGAGCTCAGCTTTACAGCAGCATCAACAGAGGAAAGGGGCACGCAACAGATCTGGAAACTGAGGGACAGAAATGAAAAAAAAAAAAGCCTTTGGACAGAATTAATCTTCACTGCACATATTTTCTACACCTCGGACACATAAGGGTGTTTTCCTAAACCCACAAAACTATGGGGATGCTGTTTCTACTTCTACCACTTAAATTATTATAAACATCTTCTTTTCCCCAGTTGTGTTTCCTCTGTGGACTTTGAAAGCTCTCTAGAGCAGGGCACATCCCCTTGTAAATGGAGTGTAACAGGAGTCGTTGGGTGTCCAGGACATCTCTGCCACCTCTGCAGTTGCACCAAGGACCCCTCAGAGAGGTGAACCCTCCTCAGCAGGTGCCTTCTGCAGTACCCCCCTTGTATGGCAGGAGCATGGCATGGGGTGGAGGGAATTTGGGTAAATATTGCTGGAAGTGGCAATACTTCTTCTCTCTTACACCTGCCTGGATGTATCTTAGAAGCAATGTTACCAATCTGATGTGAGAACGTTTACATAAACAGCCTTTTCATCAGACACTAAAAGAAAGGCTAATTTTTTATTAAATTCCTGCATCACTTGAATCTTTGAGGTGCATAGTGTTAGCCTTTGTCTCTATTTTTTGCAATTAAGAGAAATCAGATTGTTTCAGAAGTACAATGACAGGTACTCTAGATGGTCTTTAACTAGTACATTGTACAGAAGCACTGCACTACCTCTCCTTTTGATTTACAAATTATTATACTGCTCAGAAGTCCAAAGTCCTGTTTGCATTCATGAGCAAAGTTGCTCCCTGAACTCAGGACATTTTCTGAACCATTTTCTGTGTCTTTGACAAATCTCTTTTCTTGATAGTTTGCAGCACTGTATTTCATTTTCACAACTGCTTTTTTGGTTTCTTCTTCCATGACTGATTGTGGTCTGTTTATCTATATTTAATCACATTCACTATTTGATATTACTTCAGAGTCCAATTTCAAAGCCCATTATCATTTGTGGGTCTTTAGCATAATTTAAAAACCAGAAAACCTTGATTTCAGTGTCGTTATACCCAGCGTTAATACAAACAATAACAAATCTCACATCCCACAGCTGGCTTTTGCAGAGTCTCTCATGGCTGTTAAATTTTCTTTTTAAAGAGATGGTTTCTAGAATTAACCTAATTTTAAGCACTGCGCTAATATCTCATGCCTGTATAGCTCTGCTTCTTAGATGTTATTTTAATTAGGAACCAAAGAATTGGGTTAAAAGCTTTATAAATTTCCTACCCAGTGTAGTGATTGGTTTCATTACAGAAGCGTTTACACTGACAATAAAACTCAACATGTTCTAACAAGCCAGTGAAGCATAACCCTTTTTTTTTGTTATGAAATCACATGGATTTTCCAAAGTAGAGCCTGTATCACCTGTTTTGTGTCCATTAAAAACAGATTCCTCCTTTAAACAAGATCCATTCATAGACCATAGGGCATCATTCAGGTGGCTTTGGGGATTTTGGGACAAATGTGCAGCCTGAGCAGAGTATGAAAATCCTGACTATCTCTGCTACTGCTGCCTCTTTTTGTGTTATCACGGCTGCTCACTGGAACTGCTTTTCTAACATATCTTTGCGAGATGAGCCTGTTTCCACTGCTTTTCTACTCTCTGTTTTCTGAATCCCATCAGCTAGGGCTTGTGTATCCTGGCTGAGGCAGGACGCTCGCCTGAATTAATCCTTGAAGCAGTTGCTATTCAGCCAGCTTTGACACCCGCAGAGCAAGGTGGGGTTTGCGTGCTTTGACTTTTCCATGGTTTTTTGATTCAGGGACTCTGTCAGTGCATTTCAACTGCTGCACTGCTTATGCCAGGCAATACTTGAGACTTTTCTAAACATCTTTAGTACCCCTTTCCCTAGGTGAAACTATGGCAGGAAAGTTACCTTTATGCCAAGGATAACTGTGCCAATCCCTAGAAAATCTACTGAGCTGTTGTTTTTGGAAATCAACTTTTTTTTTCTGTATCAGTAGAGACTTCTGAAAGTTTGGCAGCAAACAACTTCCAGGCGTGGGTTTTCACTGAGGTTTCTCCAGCCTTTCAGCTCTTACTCCTGAGCTCTGCTTGCATGGAGACAGTGACTGAATTTGCTCTTCACAGCTCCAGGCCAGACCCAGATGTTCTTGCAACACATTTCAGCTCCCCAATATCAGGGGTGGCCAGTTTCTGTCTCTACTGTACTTCTCACAGCTTTGTCTTCTTTGCTGCCAGTATGATGGTGAAGAAGGGAACTGCAGGGCTAGACAGAGAGTCTGGTTAAAAGGGTAATTAAATTAGATAGACAGAAAGGAAGGAAGCTGGAAAAAATGCTTGGACAAAGAGATGACAACTGGGAGGGAGAAGAGAGGCCAAGGAAAGAGAAATAAAACTGGGACCAAACAGTCAAGAAAGGAAGGGAGAGACACCTGGCACACTGGTGCTGTGAGGTGGGCAGAAAAAGTTCTGACCATGGTGGATGGATCACCATGAGGGTTCAGGCCCTCATTAGACTCTCCTGCCACTGACAGAAAAGCAGGAAACCCTCTGGCCAGCTACATGCCCTGCTCTTCAGTGCCAGTCTGCACTGGGAACAGTGACCTACTCCTGCTCTAATTCACTGATCCCAATGACCGCGACCAAAGGCCACGCTTTCACTCTGCTGGTTGTGGCAGAGGGACTAAGTTATGTTACACCATTTGCTGAGATTTACCCTGGCTGGTAAGGAGGTTCTGTTTGGGTTTTTAAACAAAACACAACAGAGAAGCCTTACTATTAAACAAAACTGTCATTAAAAGATCGTTACTGGAAAGTCAAGCAGTCAAATATGAAATATAGATTGACAGCAGAGATCTCTCATTGCTATAAACACATCTTGTAACTGAGAGACATGCGGAAGCCTTAAATCCCTCAGTAGTTATAACTTCCGGTGCACTTTGCACAAAAATCTTAAAACAATGAAAAATTAGTTTTGTCACCAGTCCTTTCCTTTGTGATTGCAAATGTTCATAGGATACGGGGTCAAGAATTAATTTTAGGCATTCTTTGTCCAAAGGAGGAGTAAAAATCATTGACATAGAGAGCAATGGGAGGAAGTTGGACAGTTTTATCAGGAGATGAAGGCAACCCTATAAATCTCATTAACTGCTTTAATATCTTTGAAGATGAGAATTGATTCCTTAGAGCTCACCTGTGTGGAGGGAAAGGTGAAATAACAGCAAGGAAATTGGCAGCTTGGAAAAACATTTCAGTTTACAACTCTGTAAAGAAGCTCTGGTGTGATTTACTTGACAGGAGGGTGTAAAATCTGGAAAATGGAAAGCAAGACCCACATTTGAGATATATTCTGCCTCTGCTGATACCCTAGCTCATACTGATTAGTCCCTGCAGATTTCAGTTTTTCAGAGTGTTTTACAGACATAAATGACTAGATGGCTTCCCCAAGATCATGTGGGGACACCAACCAGAACCCCTCATCCTGTCCTGAGTAAAGAGGTGACCCAAGATGAGATTTGGGGGCCGCTCAAACCCAGGAGTACAAGGAGATGGAGGAGATGTTACTTTGTCTATCCCCAAGCACCTGAGACAGTCTGACTATAAATTGTGCCTCCTCCCAGGGCGACTCCCAGAAAAGCCTTGATGTAGAAAATTCAGCTGATGTAGTCAGCACCCAGTCTTAGAGAGGAAGGCCTGAAAGGACAGCAGTGATACTGACTTTTGGAAAGGCTGGGAATTAATCAGAATCAACTTCTCCAATGCTCAAGATATTTTATATTTCTGACAAGAGAACTAAGGCTGACAAATATATTGCTTAAGCCAGGCTAATCTAGCTCATAAAAAACCAGGTGATTCTAAGGAAATAATCATAAACTTGTCTTTGGCCACACATCACTTTTGAACTTTGCTTCAACCACAGTACAGGACATGATTATGCATTTGTCTAGGGACAAAAGCAAAATTTATTTCCCTGTAAATAAATCTTTTTTTATTGTACTGGTTTTACCTAGGATAGAGTTAATTTTCTTCATAGCATGGAGCTAGATTTTGGATCTGAGTTGAAAACAACACTGATAACACAGGGATGTTTCAGTTGTTGCTGGGCAGGGCTTACACAGAGCCAAGGCCTTTTCTCCTTCTCACCCGACACCTCCAGGCAGGAGGCTGGGGGTGCACAAGGTGTTGTGAAGGGACAGAGCCAGGACAGCTGACCCTGACTGACCACAGAGATACTCCACACTATATGGCATCATGCCCAGTACATAAAGTTGGAGGAAGAAGAAGGAAGAGGGGGGATGTTCAGATTGATGAGTTTTGTGTTCTCAAGTCACCTTTATGCATGATGGAGCCCTGCTTTCCTGGGGATGGCTGAGCACCTGCCAGCCCATGAGAAGTGAGGAATGAATTCCTTGTTTTGCTTTGCTTGTGTGTGTGGCTTTTGCTTTACCTTTTAAACTGTTTTTGTCCCACCCCAAGAGTTTTCTCATTTTTGCCCTTCCCATTGTCTCTCCCATCCCACTGGGAGGAGCTGTGTGAGTGTCTGTGTCAGCCTTAAACCAGGACACGGACACTTGTTTCCAGCATTGAAACAAACAATTCAAAGTAGATAGAGGCAATTTTCTTTCAAAAGGACATGATTAAGAAGCCTGCACACCAGGTTGTCAGTCCTCCACCCCCCACAATAAAAGGTGATTTATCAAGCAAGCAGACTGAAATACATTTCTGGAGTCTGCCTCCTGCCACTTAGATGTAGACAGTAGAAAAAAGTTTCATGAGCAACCACGAGACAGAAATGAAGAGCAAAGAGCAACTACAATTCAGTCCCTGACTGTTGCAACATTTCCTGATGGCACTGGCAAGTGATATGGCCCCTTCTTTTCTGTCTCAAATTCTTCAGGAAACCACCATTCATCAGTAGTTCAGCTTTTAGAGTAGTTCAGATCTTTAGAGTGTGAGGGCAGAACTGCCCCCATACTTTACTCAGCAGTCATTCTGAATCTACACCAGTTATGGGAGAAAAACTGTGAATTTATATTTTTATTGAGGACCAACTCAGCAAAGTCACAGTGCAATTCTCTAGCTGACTAGCACTGTGATTCATCTCACCTGCCTTAAGAACCAAGCTAGTCACCCTTCATGGTCACTGGGAGACCACAGGCACTTTGGGGACATAATTTATCACCTCTATTCACAATCCAGGCTGCTCAGCTGTTCCCTACCTTGTGTAGCCTCCATCATCTTGCTCAGACATGGATGTCTACTCTGCAGATGAGTTTTAGTCTCACTGCCTGATTTTCATAACAGCTAAACACTCAATTTGTTTAAATGCCAGAGGCCTGCTGAGGTGTTTGAAATTTGCTTCTGTTTAGTCTATTCGTGGTATAACTTTCTCAAACCCTGTGACTTGACAACACCATGAGATTGTGAGGGCTCATGCAAAATGTCACATTGATATTTCCAGGACACTGTCCCCTCAGTAGATACATCCAGGCAGGGATATCCACTGAAACACCTCCTGCAAAACGGATAGAAAAGGCTCTGCACTCAGAGTCTCCTCTTCCTGGCAAATCCAGCTCCTATTTTTTCTCTTGTAGATGAAGGTTCCTCTCCTCAGCAAGGCTGGGATCTGAACCTCAGCTGAACATCTGACCGTCTGAGCCATTTCAACATCAAAGACTAGGGCTGCAAAACTATCAGAAAGCTGGAAGCATCTAGGGCTGAGTGAGCCTCCTTCAATGCACCTGTGTTAATCCTATCATAAAATTAAACTCATCCTCTCCAAAGCAGGTGTGTTTTTCTGCCCCATGGAAGTCAACAGAATTTTTAAATATGCTTCAACAGGGCCAGGTTTCAGCCCTTGCTCTGCTTTAGCCCTTTCTTATGCATTTTATTAATCCAAGTTCTCTTATTTAATTCAGGTCAGGGAATCTGGGGAGAAAGAAAGTCTAAGAAACTGGTTTTCCTTGGTAAAGATAAGTGCAGTAGCTACGTGGAAGTTCAGAAATTTTATGGAAATGTTTTACCGTGCACACAAGATGGAAACATGAAAAAATTGATTTTGGAGTTGTTTAGAAACTACAGGTCTCCTAACTTCTGATGGTGTTCAGAACTTCCCAAATCAGGGCTAAAGAACAGTTAGCATGTGGTGCCTTCCAGCATGGTAACCAAAAGGTTCTCAAAGATACTTTTTTGAGGCAATGGATCTATTCCTCATATTTTATGTTTTGACATTGGAAAAAAATTTCTCATTTGAGAGAGAATTTAGCAGAGGTTATGCATTTTTCTAGCTTTCCTTGACTGTTTTGTAACCAGCTTTGTAGAAAAGTGTTTCTATTTTAACCCTGTCTCACCTTTGTTATTGAAATGATTCCAGACCTGTTGGTCTCACTGCTGATTGTGCAGGGTACTCCAGCTCTCCAGATCTGAATTATGCAGCCTGAGATCTCTCTTATCTGCCTAGTTTCTTTCTTGCTTGAGCCATGGTTCATTTCCTAAGAACTAAGTTAATTAGTCTTTGACCTTTTCTTCTTCCCACACAAAGCATCTTCTCTGATTTCAAACATATTTTCCTCCTGGTGCTGATCTTAGTGGGCTACACAGAATGTGTGCAGACATCCCCATGAGAGGAGGAGAGAGCAAGAGAACCCTTAAGCCCTCAGAGCAATGTTCTTGCCCACTTCCCAAGTGTTGTGGTAGTACCCATCTGATCAGCCGAAATTTTTCAGTACCCGCGCACTCACTCCAGACAAGTTGTGCAAGATATTGATCTTTTATGAATGCCTACAGGTGCCTCGCTGAACTCTGATGTCTTTCCTACAGATCTTCACAGCAGGGGGAAGGAATTTCCTTCACCCAAAATCTGCAGTGATGCCTGTATCTCTCTGCTTCACACTGGCATTAAGTGCCTAAGTGCCCCTGTGCATCTTGAGTCCTGCCTGGAAGAATAATGGATAAAGGAGGACAAGGGATGTCGGGAGCAAAGAGGGATGCTGAGGGGTGCTGAGCACCTGTGGGAATGAGAAATAGTTATAAACAATGTTCAGGCTTGGTGTGAGACCACAGGAAGAGGAGGCTGGACTGGAGGCACTTTCGGCTCAGGTCCTGCCAGGGAAGCTTCCTGTAGATGATCCCAGTTAGGTTCTAACACTGGCCCTAAGAAGATATGGGGAAGGAACCTCCTCCTGCTGGGATGCAACAGCAACACCCAGCTCACCTGCTCTTGACCTTTGCAAACAATAAAGGTTTCTGAGGCATGATGCTGTGAGTGAGCATGTGTGAGGAGAGATGTGTGTAAGCCCTGAATTTATAATCTGTATTATTTCATGATTGTTTGGCTTCAGTCTTAATACACTCCTTAGAAAGATTCAGAGGTTGGAGTGAAGCAGCCGGAATGAGATACCACATAACTAATCAGGGCTCAGCCAAATCCCCCCAAACAAGCAAGCAATATTAGAAAGGTGCTTCCACACTCCTTCCTCATTCACTTTTATGAGATTTCTGCCCAAATAAGGGTTGTTGGAATGAAGGCTCATGGTGATATTGCCTAACCTTGAAACTTGCACCACACAGCAACTGAACAAGGATATAGAAAAGAAAAAGTTGCTAATAGATTCTTCAGGGGAAAAACCTGCAAACTTAAGACAGAAATATTGCTTTCAATCAACACAGCCTGTCAGCCAAATTCTCCTGGAAGGAGTTTTTCTAGAGTCGATGGGCTCATTCTTAAAAGGCAGAGGAAAAGTATTTAAGCCCAAAAGTATGACTGTTTGCAGTTCACTGTATGATACAGATAATTACAATTGCCCTTATGTACAGCCACTCACCTGTAATTAAGTCATAAAATAATTACTGCAAGAGTGTTTCTGTAGTTAGATTTTATATTGAACTTCAATAGAGAATTCTGTTGCTGCTGAATACCAAGAGCTAAAAATAATCAATATGAAATAAGGGCTGCCATAAACACTGGATGGGACTTTTTTGTCCTGCGTAAGGGCAAGAGAGGAAACAGAATAAAAGGAACTGGTTCAGCATTGAGGGAAAATTGATTGAATGTGACGTAGTGAAGGACTGAAGATACTTCTTCCTCCTCGCCTTCATCTGGGGTGAAAGTTCCTCTGTTTGGGCTTTACAGGTGTGTACTGTCAAGTGGTCTAACTTTCAGCTCATAATCTGAACGCTGAATGCATACAAATTGAGCACAGGTAGTCACTTATTTTTGTTACACAGTAAAGGGAAATAAAAGCCAAGAAAAATTCAGTATCACTTCTTTCCTAGGAGGTTTTACGTGTGGCACGAGGACAGTGAGCCACAAAGAGGGCAGGTTTCCATTTTGCCAAGGACTGGGATAGATTTAAAAGGACTTACAGTATCAACTTTCACAAATATTCTTTCTGATATATTCATATCATGTTTCTCTTGATTTATTGAGCCTCACTTTTGCCACAGTGACATTGCTTTACCTTTTCCATCTAGTTTGACTTATTTTACTACTGATGTGGGATGCATGTGGGATTCTCAGTCATGAGCTCGAATGTTTTCCTCTACTCCTCCTTCCCACTGCCTCTGGCATCACTCTGGTGCCAGCCATGCAAGGAAACCACATTACACCATTTGCAGACATATCACACACTGGCCAGAGGCCTGGGGTCAAAAGGATTTTCCAAGGAAATTCCAGATTCCAGGATTTTCCAAAGAAATATCTCCTATGGCTTCAGGAGACACCCACATGACACATAGCACCCCTTCAGGAAAGACATCACAGCCACCAGACCTCCCTGGTACCACTGACAGAAGGGATAAGGCATGTCTGGGTTTTCCACATGACATATCTGCTGGTGAGAGCTGGGACAGAGCTCTGAAATGATTTAAACACATCCTTCTATCTTGAAGCTGCAGTATGGCACAAGACTCCGCCACAGCTCATCAGTCAGGGGTTGATTTCGCTAAGGTTCCTGGGTCATTTCTGAATACACAGACAACACCAACCTTAACAGAGATTCTTTATGTAGGAGCTCGCTCTCCAGTGTGAGAACAAACTGTTTATTCCCACCTAATTAATTAAACAATTCCTGGTTAATTGCTTTCAGTGATTAATCTGGAGTAGGGCTTTCCCTCTTATCCCTTAAGAATTTAGTTTCTTTAGCAGTCTTTGGTGAGATATTTAAGTTTTTAAACTCCATCTCCTTTGCAGTGACAAAACCATGTTTATCTTCATGCTCATTGCAAATAATCCCGAGATATGTGATGGACATAATTTCTTTTTTTTTTTTTAATGAAAATCCTGTTAATTCTTTACAATATATCAGGGTTAATATCAGTATTTTTTAATTCTTTTCTTTATTGTATCTTGCACATTTTTTTGGTGGGTGTGAAAGACAGAATCACTAATCTCTGGATTCTCACACCATTCCTAAAGCTGTTTTAAAGGGTAATAATATATTTTCCACTGAGAGTGTGTTTATTGCCCTGCATTGCTCACACAAGAAAGCTCAGTTTAACAATACTTAGTGATTCCTCAGTTTCATATTTGACTACCCTTTGAATTCTTGAGTTAATACCATCTAGCTTTACAATTTGTACTTCATTTCAGGCTACCTTTTTCAACTCTGCAGCAGTAAAGCACAGTTTGGGTGTAGGAGTCTTCCAAACCTGTAGTGAACCATGAAGCAAGGATTTCATTTCACTCCTTTATAAAATAGAGAGTACTTCTCTCTCTAGTCAAGGGTAGTTTGTGAATACAATAAGAGGCTGCAATATCTCAAAGTATTTTCTCAGCTTTTGTTGTCTGTAATAAAATGCTGAAATAAAATTAATAAAATACCACAACAAGCCATAGTAAATAAATCCTTCCAAAACCCATTAGAAGGCTCTACTGTAGGAACAGAACTGCACATTAATTTCTGAATTATACACACATGACAAATCATGGCAAATTGGGCATCTTCTGCAAGGAGTGCTGACTTAATGCCCTGTCAGCTTGGACCTGCTGCCTCCTATCCCCCTACGGATAACTCCTCCCTTCAGAGAACTCTGTGGCTCTAATCATCCCTAAGCGTGAAAGCCTGGAGCTCATTATCCCAGTGTGTGTGTCCTGTGGTGAGAGTGACCTGCCACTTTCTGCCGGCCTGCACACAAGTGAAACTCTCAGTGAGAGGTTTCTTTGCCAATTGCTGTCAAAGGCAGGCTGGATTTGGGGCTGTTTCTTTTTATCAGTTGGTGTTTGCAGCTTTCCACAAGTTGCACCCAGGAGAGCTGGAGTTGTGGTTTTGATGCTGTGGTACCCAGACCTTAAAAAAGACATTCACCCATCTGTGTAAAATGCAAATCAGGCCTTAAAGGGTGGGCGCCCTGGGACTCTGGATGTCTTTCCCTGCAGCATCTTGTGGGAGTTGCGAAGCCTGGAGGAAGCGAGAGCTTTACTCACCTGCAGGTAGATGTCTGCAGGCAAGGTGTCTAATGGGAACCAGCCCTCCCCAGCTCCCTTTGGAGCTGGTGTGTTCATCTGAACACAGCCTGGAGCAAGCCGGATGGCTGGTAATGCCAAAAGTGCTGCAGATTATCAAGGGACCTCAGGGTAAACTGCTCCAAGGTGGTCGCCTACCTTGGGCCCCTCAGCCTGGCTGTGGGTCTTCTGGGAGTAGCACGAGCAACCAGGCAAAGTCAGGAGACCCTCAGTCTCCTTATCTATATTTTTTCAGCCTGGTTTTGCCCCTTTTTCTCCCCATCAGAGCAGAGGCTGAGAGTGGGGGGAGCCGCAGAGGAGAATTTCCCTGAATTCCCCTGCGGTGCAGGCTGCCCTCGCTCAGCACTGGCACCATATGTCCGAGGGAAGGGTAGGAGCAGGTTGTCCCCGGGCAGCTGGCCAAGGGAACAGATGGCTCTACGAAGGCACTAAAGACTGTGAATCAACCCTGGATGTGGAGGGCACAAGTCAAATAAGAACATTTAAAGGTCTGCCCAGCCTGCAGTCAGCCATCAGTTTTAAAGGAGAAGACACACCATTTGGAAGTAGTACCAGGGATTAATTCTTACTGATGTGACTGTATGAGTCCCAGTTAAGAGGCTGCTCCTTGGATCTCAGAAGTTAAATGTGTTCCATCCTCAGAAACAAGACCCTTTTCTGTTCCCAAAATATTACTCCCTTAGGGGAACTCTTTTTATTTGCAGCATAGATGTTAATCTGTTTGTTTTCTTTTAACAGCAACCAAATCAAACCAGGGTAAATCACTCTGAATGCACCCGAAGTGCTGTGCCATGCTTGATGCTGCTCCAGACACAGGGCAGCGCATCTTCCCTTGGAAGGAACAGTCTGAGACAGGGAGGTACCCTCTGAAGTAAAAAAAATTGTGAAATGAGGCCAGCACTGCCTCCTGCTAAGACTGCAGATGACTCATTTCTTATCTAAACAAGAAGCAGTGAGTGTTTGGAAAAACAAGAGCCAGTTTTTGCCTGCTTGGCTGTGCTTTTTGGCCACTGGGTCAGGAAGGTGCTAAAATCTGCTGCAGAGGATATTTGCTTCACAGACTCAATAAATCTCTGACTACTCAGATGAGAAATGAGTCCTCCTTGCTTAGTAAGTTTTGCATGCACAGTCCTTCCAGTTTTGATCAAAATTTCTTTTAAATTTATTGTTAAGAGTGAGGAAATCTTTTTAGGTTTCCTTTAAGCAAAGAAAGGTCTTTCCCATCTAATAGCAGTTTTACTATTATCTGAATCCTAATTCTGCCCTGACTGCTTTAAGGACACAAAATAACAAATATTTCACCACGTATCTTCTGTTGTTTTCTCGGTCTCATTTTTTGAGCCACTATTTTAGCTTTTATCAGAGATAAATAATTTTTTTTAATATGCATAGTCAAAAGTAACAGTCACTGTAATTAAAACTGCAGAAGAGTTTCCATAATAAAGCTGCCTAATTCCCAGATATAAAGTACCAGATTCTGTTTGGATTCCTTCACTAACATTGTTCACTGATGAATAATATTCATTTATAGATCTCATGGGAACAGCCATTTTAAATGGCTGAAGGAAGATGATTAAAGGGATGATAAGAATAGCTTATAAAGTGTTAGAAACTCTGGTACATAAACACATCGTTAACTGTCTGGAGACAATTTTCATAGATTTATTGCCAGAGAGGTGGTGCCGAGGAGTGACAAAGGTCCTGGCGGGGCTCCTGCTGTGGCACAGCCTCTCTGTGTGCCCTTGTCACCTGCTCTCAGCCGTGAGCTCTATGGGGGTGCCGAGGCACCTGGTGCCCCCAGCTCTGAACCAGTGGACACCACTGCAGGTGTGGGCATTTGCTTCTTGGGGAAATACTGCCGTGGTGCTGCTCCTCCTGCGGCCCCCTGGCTAGTTTGATGGATAACTGGTGGACAGTTCCCCAGCTGCAAGGCCGGTCTCCAGCAGAATTAAACCTCTGGAGGTGCCCACACCTGAAAGCAAGGCTTCTGGTTTCTTCCTTATTTTTTTCATGCAGGAAATCAAATGTCTCCATCGAGGCATGGAGATATTTCCCTAAGCCTACTCAGAGGGAGGCGTAGAAGTGAAATCTTCCAAGCTCCATGAGAACCTCTGAGAAATGCAGCGGCTGGCACTGGAACGTGCTTCACCACCCCAATGATGGGCTGAGCTGTTCACGGGGCTCTTTCCTCAGCGTGCACCAGGTGGCTCAGCATCCACACCTGCCTGGGCAGGGAGGTGGAGAACAACAAAATAATCAAGAAGCAAGCTCTTTTTCCCTTCCAGCACAGCTATGCTGGGGTGATGGCTCTGGCAAGCAGCACCTGCATGACAGCGCTGTAGGCCTGAAATCCTGCTTCCTGTGGATTTTGATATCTGTGCCCTGGGGAGAAAAGGAAAAAGAAAATGAACAAGCAGTGTGAAATTAAGTATCTCTATTTAAATAGCATCTGCACAGAGGGTTGCTCCAGGCCATGGAGGAGGCAATGACTGAGCTGAGAGTCGATAACATCAGGGACTTCTGTTTAATCCATGTCATGTTTTCCTTCTCATTTTGGCTCTCCAAGCAGCACCAGGTGGCTTCGTGCTGCTTAGCCTTGGCCTTGGACACAGGAAAGGATAAGGGATGGCTCCAGGACTTGGCTGAGAGGGGTGAGCACCTTCTGCAGGATTTTGGCTCTCACAAGCCCCTCCAAGCTGTGCAACCTCCACAGAGCTGTCCACAGATGCCAGCCTGTGGCTGTAGCTGAGAGAGATCATCATGCAGCAAGGGTGGACATGAAGCCCACAGTGTATTTTCATTCTGTTGGGAGAAACAAGATCAGGGAATGAACAAAAAGCATTTTTTTTTTCACCGGTACCTTTTTCCTTGCCACTTTACAGCAAAGTGAACTGAAGGAGGGGCATGGGACTAATGAATTTTGACCTGTTCAGTCATAAAGATTTATATCTGTGGCTTAGAACTAATATTGACCAATCAAATGGCTCCCCAAATCCTGCCCATTTTATAAAAGTTAATCACATACTCATGGCAGGCCAGGTACAAAATAAATTTTGATTTACAACTGTACTAAAAAGATTGCTATTTTATGCTGGTCATTAACAGTATTTCACACTGGAGAGTTGTTACATTAGAAAACAGTAAAATGGTTTGTATCACATAATGATATTATATTTGGACACCACACAGAATACTAAGGGCTTATTGAATTTGTGTCTGAATAGGAAATTTGTTAAAAACCTGAGTATTGCAAGTGGCAAAAGTGTGTGTTATTTTAGGGAGTTCGTTCTGCTAACAAGCAGCTGGTGCAAGAGTAGCTTCTCTGACTTTGGTGCTCTAAGTGATGCTGATACATACCTTACTCTGCAATGACCATGTAAGAGGACTGAATATTTAGACGTGTTTCCTCTTTGGTCCATGAAATTTAGAATTATAGAATCACAGAATGATTTGGATTGGAGGGACCTTAAAGATCCTCCAGTTCCAACCCCCTGCCATGGGCAGGGACACCTTCCACTATCCCAGGTTGCTCAAAGCCCCATCTAACCTGGCCTTGAACACTTTCAGGGATGGGGCATCTACAACTTCTCTCAGTAACCTGTTTCAGCACCTCGCCACCATCACAGTAAAGAATTTCTTTCTAATATCCAATCTAAACCTGCTGTCTTCCAGTTTACAGCCATTCCCCCTTGTCCTATCACTACATGCCCTTGCCAACAGTTGCAAATAATATTGGTGTGGGTAGGTCTAGATGCAATTTTATTCTTGTGGCAGAGCTAAGGTTGTAAAAATGTATAATTGACAGATTTTTCTTTTTTTATTCACCTTATTTCAAAATTTGTTTCCTGTGTTAGGAAGCACACGGTGTGATCGTCCCCGAGAACAAAGATGTTACTCATAATCCTGATACCTGAGGGTTCAAAGAGGAGCTGCTTCTTAAAATATACATGTACGTGCCTCATGCTTGTGTTTGTACAATGCCCAGATCCAGGGGAGTTCTGATGAGGATATTCAAAGAAACCTGGTGGTGCATAGTCCAGCAAAAACATTTCTGAATCAGCCTCCAGAAACAACTGTAAATAACTGCACCACTACTATCACAGCAGCCTAATTTCCCTTTCATTGCAGAGCATTTAAAATCATGCACTAAAATGCAGGAGACTGGGATTGAACAAAAGGTCAAGTGCTTTTTAGGGAGTGTGATTTTCCTGCCCTAATGTTGTCTTGCTAAATAACATCTGAAAGCTCCAACGTTTTCAATGTTTTATGCACAGGAACAAAGCTGCTGACTTTTAAGAGGTGGCCACTTACAGAGGTGCCCTGAGTGAAAGGTGGGTTTTGGGCAGAACCCCTTGTAGCTGCTTGTATGGTGACCTCTCTGCAAATACCACCTGGCGTGTGACTGCTTTGTGCTATTATTTTAAGTGTCTGAAATTTCATCTGAGATGGTACATTTTGTGTGATTTATCACAGAAAGGGAGAATGTAAATGAAACTCTACATCTGAGCTCACTACTTATTTTATTTGGCTTGGCACAAGGTAGGTGCAGTTAAAAGACAAGAGTTTTGCAGACAGCTTTCACTCACTGTTATTGTAGGAATTGCTTTAACTTCCTGAAGCATTTGCATATACAGGAATTGTCAATGAAGCAGATCACAAAAAAGGTTCATTTCCATTGTATGTGAGCTCTTAGGAACCAGAAACGAATCAAGAATTCTCCTCCCAGCTCACCCCTCTCCACTGTTGTATGTGTGATTGTACAAGCACTGAAAGAGAAGGCAAT
The DNA here is from genome assembly GCA_013389985.1 of Dryoscopus gambensis. Classification (NCBI taxonomy): domain Eukaryota; kingdom Metazoa; phylum Chordata; class Aves; order Passeriformes; family Malaconotidae; genus Dryoscopus; species Dryoscopus gambensis. Next base: position 51,220 of record WEIT01027552.1, read on the forward strand.
TTCAGTCTGGAAATCCAAATCAATTTTAGGCCAGAACCACAAAAATAAGTCAATCTGTGGCAAGTCAAGTTTATCCAGATTAGGGGGTAAAATCCAAACAATGCAGAAAACCCCGGAGAGGACATAAACATTCAAAGTGATATGGATCCACTCAGAAGGTGACAATTATGCTCACAGATGAACCAGGGTTAAATTGTTCAGGCTTTCAAATGCCTTCCTTAAACTTGGTTATTTGCTTATCATTCCTATGTTTCAGGTTTTGCTCCACCACAGTGCCTTGCTTTGCTCCTCCCATCATGTGTTCATATTTTCACCTGTTTTCAACAGCTGCTCGGGGAGAAACAAAAACCAGAAAATCTACCAGTTATTTGGCTGATCATTTTACAGAGCTGGCATGAAGAGAAGAGATGGGGAACTGGACATATTGGTTGTCTTGTTCTAATCAAAACCGGTTTTGGGTTCTAATTTCTTGGCTGGAAGGAAAAAAACCCAGTCTTGAATTAATGGCGAAACTTGGAGATGGAGAGAGTTAACAAAGCACTTTAACAACCTGCAGCTCCCTGAATGGCAGCTGATAATGAGCTCACAAACTTGTGACTTGTGAGAGCTCATCCGTGAAGGGGGAATGTAAAAATTGCTTTTATGAGTTTTAAAACACTCATAACTTTATTAAGCTCTCCTTTTCACTAGTAAAATAAGTTTAATTGCCCTTCATGGCTGAGAAATTATGTTTATTCTAAAGTGGTTCATTTTTGTCTCCTGTTGAAAGGATTCTTTTCTTTTGCCTTTTCTTGTGCATTTCTCAGCTCTTCGCATGGCAGTGAAAAGAGGGGAGGAGAACGCTGTCACCAAAGCTCTGGCAAACCACTGATGTTTAATTCTTTGTTTCCACTTGATGGGTTTAAACTGTGCCAGTTTCTCCAGTGGTGTGAAGGGACTAAGTTCCCATTGACAGTCAGTGAAAGCTGGGAGCCTCATAAACATTTCACCATGACAAGCTCTGTAATTAAAAATAATGACAACAAGCAACATTCAGCAGCGACCAGTCTTCAACCTCTTTGTGAATGTTTGGGTTTTAGAAACAGTATCTTGTGACAGTCACAGGCCTTGCTATGCTAGTTGGCTGCTCAGAAGATGTTGTGTGGTCATTGTGCAGTCATCCTGGAAGGTTTTGGTCCATGATTACATATGTGCATGTTGTGTACTACAGGATTTCCCAAAAATCATGTTGACTGAAGGACTCCTACACCATCCTGCTTTGGAAGAGTTTCTCAGATCTCTGCTTGCCAGTGTTTAGTCAGACTTCATGAAATGAAGCTTCAAGGGCTCATTTTTCTTCTGAAGGTGATATTCAAAGAGGAAGAGCAAGTATTGAGCCAACAAATCTAAACTGAACACTGTCCTCATGATTAAGAGATTTCTCATTAGTGGTAGTTTTTTTCTACATTTTTAACCTTAGCTACCAACTTTGGAAGTTCTTATTCTGTTAGAGTCAAGACCTTGTAGCAAATTAGGCTGGCTGTGAGAAGAGACAGGACCTGTCTACTGTCAGACTCAGGAACCCTATCATGGACCTTTGTGCTGATTCCTGGGAAAACACTTGGAAGAGGAAGCTGTTTCCATTTCTAAATTTGTGCAGTACTTTTGTTGGAGACTTTGGCAGCTACAGACAGCACAGCACAATACAGATTAATTCTGAGAAAGCTGGAATTCAGAATTAAAAAGCAGAACTGAAGTGGAAAACTTTATTCCAGAGTAAGAAATTGAACAGACAGAAGGTGGAGAGCAAAACACAGAAGCAAAGGGGGCATTTATTAAGATCCTGGCAGCCAAAAATGCATATATTTTATGATTGCAGTGTTGCTGTCTCCTGGCTGCTTGGCTCCCTTTCTAGCTAACCAAGTTGTTTTGTCCCAGAGATTTAATTTCCTGTACACACAGTTTGTCTCATCACTTCCACTTTTTTTATTAGCGACGATGGAAAAGCCCTGTTCCTCTTTTCCTTTTGCATTTTGGCAAGATTCAATAATCTCTTCAGCAACTTAGCAGGCTGGTCATTGGCTGAACCATCGTTTTTTAAGTGAGCCTGGCTGTTGGAGCAAGGCAGATTTAAAGTCATAGATTTCACGCTTAGTGCAAAATACCTTTGTTTTGGCAGCAGCAGCGACTGAGGAGAATCAGGGAAGTTTTAATTCACCGGCTGTAAGGACCATATGTACACTATAACATTGTAATCTAGTTACTTACTCCAGCAGAAATTACAGCTGGGCAAAAGGGACTTGCTGAACAAGGTCTGTCATAAAAATGGGTACAGCTCATCAGTTCTCAAAAGCAACCATTTCCAGAAGGTCAGGCTGGTCCCTGGCTCCCACTGGTTAACAAAGATTCAGAGGTTTTCCAATTTCTCCTGCAATGTTTTACAGCTCTGCTGAAAACGAACATGACGTTTCTCCTCCCCACAGTCCTACACTGTGAGGCACAACCAAGGTTTTATAAGACTTGCCTGAGAAAGGGATATGCTCCTGCTCTCATTCCTAGGGGTTTCCTCGCGAATTTCATGGGCTCATGGTGCTGTGACCCCTCTCTTCAGAACCAGGCCAACAGGACAGCAGCCAGTTTAGGATTCACAGGTTCAGTCAGGATTTTCAAGTGCTTCTGTGGTTTCTTCTTTATAAATGGGCCGTTAAGCCTCCACCTAAGCTGACATTGCACTCCTACAGTCTATGAGCCTGCCAAGGTGTTTTCTTCAGTCTATGGAGAGAAACATTTTAATGTCAGGACTGTAGGCATCTTTAGGATGAAATAAAATGCATCTTAACTTCTCTGAAAATTCCCTGGCTGAGTTTCCAATGGCCACACAGGGAGCCCAGGATAACTAGCGACTCCTACACAGAGGTCTGCATTTTATGTGTCTAAATTCTGTTAGATTAATTCCACAGTAATGATCACAGTGAGTCAATATTCTAGTTAACAAGGATTCTCAAATTAAGTCTTTTGATTGCCCTTCTGTCCTTCATAGTCCATTGTGAAAAGAATTTCCTTTTATTTTACTGTTATGATTTTAACCTGGAAATTCAGATGAGTCTGACAGTTGTAACCATGCAATACAGTTGTAATGATGCAAACAGCAAAGCAGTTTGCAAAAATAATAAAGAAACTGGGATTTTACTTTAAATTGCACATCTTTTCTGATTCTTTAGAGTGCTTATTTTGCATTGTAAGGTGAGTTGTGTTAGGTTAACTGCATTAAGAAAAAAGGAGATTTGTGTTTGTAGGACCTATCTAAATATCATCTTACCCCGATGTTCTAGTTTAATGGGATTTGAATTATGTACTGGTATCTAACCTCTGTAAACAGATTGAATTTAAATTATTTGCATGAAGGATTCAAGGACATCACTTTCGTCCTTGCTGCTATTCCCTCTTGACCAGCTGGTCTACAGCTCATGAAGAAAACATTCCTACTTTGAGATTGATGCAGAAAGTGTTTCCTAGAGGAGGAAATAATATTACAAGCAGAACTCTGAGCTGATAGAGGGATATTTTCAGCAGCAAAGCACTGTCTCTTGCAATCTCCTGATAAATTTTCCAAAATACTATATGGCATATCTGTCTTCTTGATTAGGTAATTTACTATCATAGAAATTGGTTTTCTCTGTTCAAATAGGAAAGTCTCACTTACTTTCCATCACTTAACCATTGCATCAACAGAATTTTTGACAAAAACTTGATATTTTTGCAAAAGGTAATGCCTCCATGAGGCATCAAAGCTTGTGAACAGTGTCTGGTTGCTGCCTGGAAGGTGACCAGAGCCTGACTTGCAAGCAGCCATGCAAGAGCATCTCCATCTGGAGATCCATATGGATTACATGATAATCATCAAAGTGCAGTTCTGACATCCAGCTCCTACATGACTACTATTGCAAATGCATAGTTCTTGGTTGTCTTAAACCATAGATAAACATCTACTATCTTAGTAAAAGAGTACAACAAAACAAAATTACAAAAAATTTTCCTTTTTGACTCTTTCTGTATCTGCAAGACAATTTTTTAATGTTTGTTATCTGTATACAATTGAGTTGGTTTTGCAGTGAGAACTACCTGAGAGACTTCAGATTCTCCATCCAGGGTATTAATCAACACATCAAAATGAAAATAATTGCTCTGAGGCATAAAGATTTATCTAAGTACAGCACACAAGAAGTCTTCAGGACTGTTCAAATTTCCCACCTGGAGAGTTTCACTGAATTATTAAATACTTAATATAAAAGGTGGCAAGGAGTGAAGTCAGTCCCTTTGTTTCAGTTTGGTTGATCCATTGCTTGGATTTCAACCACTGTTCTGTTTCACCCGTGCAGCTGGGGAGTCCCTGACCAAGGGATGGATTTGTAGGTCCTGACTAGAGAGCAACAACTACAAGCAACAACTACAACACAAGAAGTGTTCAGTAAGAAAATAAGAGGGTAAGTCCATCCTGCAGGTTCACTCAGAGTCATGTCACCACTCCAGATGGAGCAAACCACAGCACATGGGTAGACAGAGGAACTCGTGGCTCCTGACTGCACTGAACAGCCCAAGATATGCATCCCCTGCTCTCCCTACATAATTCTTGGCTTGTTGTATTGCTGCTTTCTGTGGGCTCCTTACACTGATTTCCAAATTTCAAAGCCCAGAGTTTTGGTAAGAGCACTGGGAGATTTCATTAATATTGCAAAACCAGTCTCAAAAATAACTTTGTGACATTCTAGATAATTTCTTCACCTTACGTGACCATTATATTTTAGAGCAAAGAGACAGTTCCAGACAGAGATACAGACAGAAAACTCTACTCAAGGAATAACACAAGGAGGAAGAGGCAAAGGATAATTTTACCACTCAGTACACAATCTTTCCTTTCATTTAGCTTCTCTTGGGTTTGCTCTCTTTCCCAACTGTTGTGCTTCCACATTTGATGTTTTTGCACAACACTGCTAGGCTGGACTGTTCGTACTAACAGCTTATTGGCATTATTAGTTCATAGTATTAAAAGCTCCCTTAGACCATGAAATTTTAATAAAGTGAAATATATTTATTCTTGTGAAAAAGCAGATGTAGGGAAAATGAATTGATCAAGAATGTCTGATAATCAATCTCCTCTGGTAAGCACACAAAATAATTGTTCCTTCAGACCCTGCTGTTAAATCTGCCTCCCCTGCTCATGCGTCTTATAGACAATCCATCAGCTTCCCTGCTTCCACCAGAAGGAAAATGATATCTTAAAAACACAGCTTTCAGATGGGGATTGTTCAAGTATTATGTGCAAAGTATATCATCAAAGCAATCCCATCCTGAAAAATATTCTTCAAAATCTTTAACCAAGTCCACAAAATAAAGATTTGTCAGGATGAGAACACTCATTGCAAATGAGAACTAAAAATGACAGCATCATTCAAACCAAGCATTGTTAGAAACCATGTCATGGTCTCATCTGGAATGGCTATTTAAGATTTAGTGGTGGCACCAGCAAATGGAGGTCAACAATATCTCTGATCTGGCCTCTGGTCAGTTTGCTACTGCCTTGGGAATATCTCTTTGGAAAACAAATGGAAAATAAGTTGATAGAAATAGCATCTTTTATTATTGACCACAAGTTTATAGAAACAGCATGTTAATAATTGAACTTTTGTGTCAGAACAGGTGGTCTTGGTAAGGGATACAGCTCCTCACAGGGCTGAGCATTGCATAATGGGCAGAAACACTGTCCTGTCCCCCAGAGACCTTAGACATGTGGCACAAGTCCACAGGTGGGGCTGATTCTGACTAAAAACAGGTGTCTGGAGTCGTGGAGAGCCCCTGACATCCATTACAGTCATTGGTGAAATACGTGTTTTTAGAGTGAGTCACCTAAATGAAAGGTCTGACCTGGACTAGGTGAGTTGCCTCTTGCCTGTGCCCACCCACCCCTGCTGACCATGAGGGTGACTGGTTTAAACTTCCACTCTGCAGACATCCCAAGGCTAGCAAGGCAATCCCACCTCAGAGACCAGCCCAAGGGAGTCAGTGAGGTTAATGCAAGTCTCACTGGCTGCCATCATAGCTGGGCAGAGACAGAGATGACCAGCACAATCACAGAATATCCCAAGCTGGAAAGGACCCACAAGGATCATCAAAGTCCAACTCCTGTCCATGCACAGGAAAACCCCAATAATCCCACCATGTGCTTGAGAGGATTATCCAAACACTTCTAGAGCTCTGCCAGGTTTTGTGCTGTGACCACTGCCCTGGGGAGCCTGTTCAGTGCCCAGCCACCCTCTGGGTGAAAAACCTTTTTCTAACATCCAACCTAAACGTCTCCTGACACAGCTTCAGGCCATTCCCTCAGGTTCCTTTCACTGACCATTGAGGAGCAGAGATCAGTGTTTGCCCTTCCTCTTCACCTCATGAGGAAGTTGTAACTGCAATGAGGCCTCCCCCCAGTCTCCTGTTCACAGTTCCCTTGTTCACAAGTGAAAAGAAAGCAGTGACTACAGCTATCAATAATTCCCATCTCTGCTGTGCTGTACTGGAAGATTAAGATATTTCCTGACTGGCCTACAATAGATCCAGGGGCATGAGGAAGAATGAGTCTCAAACAGCAGAGCTGGTTCAGGCTCTCCTTGTCTGTAGCCCAAAAACCCTTCACCACACTCTACAGTGCCCCTGGGGAAAACTCCAAACTGAGGGGATCAGGCTCAGAGCTAGAGGTGGAAGCCCCACCAAAACCATGCTGCATTCCTCTTCAGCAGAAAAAACATTATTGTACATCAACCACCCTGGCTGGAGAACGGGGTATGTGTGGCTTCTCCCTTGCTGTTCTCAAGGAGCAATGCAACAATTACTCAAATCACACTTTTGGGTTTCCAGCCCTCCAGGAGCACTTGTAAGCTATGAAAATAGAGTACAGAGAGCAAGCTGTGGAAGTGTCTCAAACTAATAAATTTCTGCAGGGGAGAAGGAGTAGGGTGTTTGTCTGTGGGCATGCTGGGCTGCATGTTCAAGATTGATTGCTCAGCTGAGCCCCATACTGGGGGAGAGATCTTATTTCCCTTCTGGCAAATATTAACTTCCTTTGCTTTCCTCTTACATTCACTAATCCTAGAGGGAAATATTTTGCTGAATACAACTGCATTTTTCATGCTAAATTATTCCACTTGTGCGCAAGTCTGACCCTGTGAGGTGCTCAGTCCTCCTGCTCACTCCAGAAATGAGTCAGGATGCAGAGAAACTCATGGTTTGCAAAAGGATCATAAGATCTTCCAGCTTCATGCTCATTGCAAGCAAAACAAGGAAAATGTAGCACAGTTGGCAAACCTGCTAAGCAAACATCAATGCTCATAAGACAAGCAGGGCTGGGCTGCGTGAGGGCTGTGCTATAGCTGTTCTCATCTGCAACAATAATCAGGAACGGAATACATTATTTAGCAACTACTTGAGGAGCTTGCGAATGTTGCACATACTAGGCTAAGGAAGGAATATATAATTTTTCAAGGGCACCTTGCTCTTCAGGTAGCACTGCTGGCTCCAGAAATGATTTTTGTTAGAGGTGTCTTTTGGCAGTTTATTTCATAGCCCTCCACCAGAGAGAAAACTGACACATTCCTTGTCCTGTAGTGTTGCTTTCTGCTGAGTACGGTCAAGATCATAAGACTGGTGGTGTCAAATTAAAGATGTATTAAGATGTTATGAGAGTGCTCGAATCAGTAGAAAAGCATTTCTCTAATCAAATCCAAATCTAATCACTTCTTCATAGGAAGAGTGATTCAGGACCTGGCCTGAGCACCCTGCTTTCCTAGTTACTTTCTGCATGGGAAAATCAACAAGAAATGAGCATTCTAAGACTTGAGCTTGCAGAAAAGGCTCTGAATGGGATTTTCAGATGTTTACTTGCACCTTAAAGTGGAAGTAAGGCACAGACTTGTCTCTGTCCAGCCAGCTTCTAAAGATGATGTGGATCAATAGGAAAAATTACTTGGTACTGGTCTGTTTTGTTCTGTAAGTATTTTATTTTGAAATACAGACCCTGGAGGGAAAAGAAGGAAAGCCAGGATGGCCAGGATAAAATAAAATGTCTTGTTAAAAACCAAAGTTTGACCATGTTTGAACAAAAAATTCAGTTTTGCCAAGCCAGTGTTGGAAGCAAAGCAAGTGATCTAGCTTCCTAAAATGTACCTATTGCCTTTTACCTCTCTAACGATCGCAAAGGGTTTGCCAAGGATAAGTAAATGGAGGACTCTGATGCTCAGGCAGGAAAAAAGAAATTACCTCCACAAACACCCCTGGGTACCACTGAGAAAGACAGCCTCCTCTGCCAAGGACTTTTGAGCATTACTGTTTTTGGAAGCCCATAGGCAGCAGCTGCGAGCTTCCTAAATTATGTATGGGATCTACACAAACCACTGGCTTCCCACTCACAGGAATGAGACCTTCAGAGGTCAGCTCTGCTCAGAATCCTTAACATATCATTGCTGACAGGTGCCTGCACAGCTTCTTCTTAAGAACCCACAAAGGTGAAATGCTGGGCCCTCCTAGAGCTTCAGCAGCCTTAAAAGGTTTTTCCTAATGCCTAACAAAACTCTCCATTGCTGCTGTCTAATGCTGGTTCTTTCCATCCTACCCACAAGGAACAGGGTGAGCAGCTAATTCCTTGGTGTTTATAATATTTTTTGCATCTCTGAAGGTTGCTACTGACCCTCATCTTTGGCTGAAGGACTCCAGTTAACTCCTCGCGATTCCCACACGTGGTTTGCATTATTACTGGTGTGCTCTGGACTGAATGCTGCAATTAAGCTGAATCTGTGCTTTTCCTGCAGGGAATGGAAGGCACCATTTTTAAGCACCCCATGCCTAATTCCATGGCCCCACTGACTCATTTACCCTAGCACCTGCACATATATCTAAAGTCTTTTCTGCAGCACCACAACCCACTCCAGCACTCCCCAGCCAGTGTTTCTGTGCAGTTGATTGCCTCCACCAAACTGGAACCAGGTACTTGCCTTTACTGAGATACTGAATCTAATCTATTTTTATAAATATAAAATCCCCAATAGCATGCCCTTCACAGTTTTTACAGGAACAAGTCCTACTATAAACAACTGACAAACATGCATTCACAGTTTTTAGGATTTTTCTTTATTTGTTGCTATTATATGCCAAAATGACATTTAAAAATTTACCAACACAAAAGCACCATCAATTTTTGGAGAATTTAAATTTTTCTCAGGGTGTTTTAAGCAGTTTGGGAGCACGCAGGTGACTGACTCTGCCACAGGGTCATACATATCAAGGCTTTGGTGGATTAATTTAGTATTGAGGAAAGCAGGACTGAATGTGCTGTTAGGCAGGTTTGCAATACAGGTTGCTTGCACTTAACCCAGAGAAAGGCCTGGGAACATATTATCCTGAACTGAAAATCACTTGTGGTAAATATTTCAGTAAAATCAACCATATCATCTCTTTCACTTCACCTAGAGAAATATTTCCCTGGAATTTCAGTCCCTGAGATTTTCCCTAGCTCCTATACACAGAGATTAGGAGATAATACGTCATTATCAGGGACAAAAGGAATACAGAATAGTCTGATGGGCTTTTACCCAANATCATAGATTCATATGGAGCGATAAGAATCGCTCAGCCTGTTTAAATTTCAAAGGCAGCATAAATGAGGCGCCTGAATTCAAGTGTTCATGTCTGTTGGCTATTTTACTATCAAACCACTTCCCTAAACAGCAGCAGGAAGGTTTCTGCACTCACCTCACATGCCATGCTCAGTGGGAGAAAGGGAAAAACCTTCCCAATTTCAAAGATGCTACTCACCATGAAGTACCAGACAACGTAAATCATCTGGGGGCCTTCCCTCTATGATCAGCTGCAATGGGGACCCAGTGCTCCTCTGATCCCTGTACTTGTGCTTCAGAAGGATCTTTAGCCCAGCCCTGCCTGCATTCCCCACCCTGTGCAGAGTGCCTACCACCGCTTCAGGGTTAAGTTCAAGACACCACTCCACAGGAACGGCAGGATTAAGCCTTGCATGGAGCTGCCTGGGCAGTAAAGCCTCCAGGACAAAGTCATGCATCAGAGTCTCCTTGCAGCAGGTGATACACGAGCACACATCTTACAGCTCAACGCAGGCATACGGCTCTAAAAGCCAGATATTTCACGTGGAGGTGCTGAGGCAGTTAAACACGCGTTACAAAAGGAACAAGAAGAACTGTGTTGCTGCAGCAAACTGTCCTGGTTGATGCAGAGAGGAATTAATTTGCATAGATCTACTACACTTTTTAAAGTCAGTTCAGAGAATTCCTATTAAGACAGGCAGTACTGGACTAGAACTGCACTAGAACTCCCACCCAATCTGGAATAAAAAAAAGGAAAAAATCCCTTAAAAATTTAGTGTTGAGCCATGGAAATCAAGTCTGAGTAATAGATTTGGAGGTGTTGTTTTTCTAAGCATTGATCTAAGTTATGTATTAAGCTAGGCAAAGTTTGTATGGAGGAAAAAGCATCTTTTGTTACATTAACTGATTTACTTTGAAATAACAGACAGATTTCAGGCTTAAAAGCTCTTTGCTGAGCCAGGAATAGGTAGACCAAACTTCAAAGGTGAGTATAAGCTGAGAACAAAAGATGGAATTTAATTATGTTCTCTTAATCAGCTGTGGGGGGGGAAGGAAAGAGGAAAAGTTTGATAGCTGTAGCAGAGAAGAAAGTGTATTGCAAAGGGAAAGGTGACATGAGAGTGTCTACCACTTGAAGGAGATACACAGAGAGAGAGAAAGGAGAGAGTAAGAATTTATAGCTCATGGCACATGGGCAGTTTCACTGGGAAGCAATTTGGAGTGGTGCTGAAAGGGGAGAATTATAACATGCCATGAATGTTTGTCTTTGTTGATGTTGTGACTTGTTCTTATCATGAGTAATGTCTTTTGATTGCCACCTTTGGAAAGTGTTTTGTAGCTTCCCCTGGAGGACAGAGACTGAGAGAGAGGAAATTGAGTGTCTGTGTGGAAGAAGTTTTTAGTCTACTAATAATTGGGTGTTCTTTCCATTCTGCTTTGTCTGTGCAAGTTTTTTTCTGACTCGTGGGGGTTGTTACATCCATAAAATTTCTATGAGGACATTGTGTAGTAGGTGAAGTATGTTTTGGGAGGAGCCCTAGGCATAGGATTCAGGAATATTTTTAAGATTGGGGATATATTGACAATTTTCCTACATATTATTCAAGGAATTATGTGATTCCATTTGGTACATACTATTCTTTTGTATTTTCCTTTTAATGTTGAGTTTGGTGGCCCATGGTGCAGCTTCAGTTTTTTGAAGCAAGTTTCTGAGAAACTATGACAACTGCCTGTGTGGAAAATATCTACTTTGCAAGCAGTTTCTTTAGACTGTAAAGGTGGGTATGGATCCCCTTAGAACAGATGAGATGGTGGTGAAAACCTGGCAGCCTACTGTCTCTTTTTTAGTACATGTTGGATTGGACTGATGGGTTTGTGTTCCCTGGGGTGTGACTTGCACAATTTTATATAGCACAGGTTTTTGGGTACCATTTTGATGCTGACCATGGTTTGCCAGACTTCAATACCGCTAGAACAGAATTCAAGACATAGTTGGATGGTAGACTGAAGTGCATTAAATTGGTCTTAGAAACGTGTGAGGGAATCCAAAATTTCAGCCTAGACAATAAAGATACCATCTGCGTTTCTCAGGTAAAATGTTGTCTAAAGGTGACTTCAAACTGTGGTTGTTTAAACCTCTTCAGTGTCGCTCGATGAAGCTGTTGTAGTGTGGAGACACCTTGGTGCCCACTCCTGTTCATACAGTCAGGAGAAACTGTGTTGGCAAGGGCTATAAAAAGATGAACTTGGCAGTATATTTGGGCTGGCAGTATATTTAGGCTGGCCTGTAGGTTGGCCTTATTCTGACAGGTCCTCAGAGCAGCCTGTAGGCACCAGCACAGGCTGCACTTCTACCAAGAGTGAAATACCAGTGTTCATCCTTCACGACTAAGGCGGTAGCAACAAGGTAGTTTAAGTTACCCCATCAAATTAACTTAGCTTTGAAGGTGAAAGATTTTACCTTGGCCTGGAAGAAGGGATTATTTACCTAACAGCTGCCCTATTTTAGCCAGGGATGACAATCAATCCAGAAATCTATTCTACCTCTCTCCAGAAAACTGGCTTCACTTACAGCCTCAACTCAACAAGCTTCAAAGCTTACTAAGTATCTCCATGACTTTTCGAAGCAGTGCCTTCTGCTTTGGCTGCAGCCTGGACCCAGACCCCTGAGCCCTGCCGGGCCACATAATGTAGGAGACAACTCCCAGGCAGTGGCCTCCTGCCACCAGTCCTGGTTCAGCCACTGCTGATGTGACATCTCCGATCACAATGAGGAGCAGCTGTTTCTCCATCCCAACACCCCAAAGGCCCTGCAATGACTGCACTGGAAGGTGCATACGCTGTTAACAAACAATAACAATTTAATTTAATGCACATTACTGCATGCAAGCCAAGGGCACTGATTGAATATATCAAGCTATAGCTTGGATTTCTGACAGCCATGTAATGAATTGCAATTAACTATGCAGTGACCACTCATGGAAGAATTATGGTCCAGAGAAGGAAATGAAACATTTGACAGCAAAATAATTATTTACATCCCACTATTCAGAGTTGGTAGACACATGGTAGCTCAATGAGAGAGAAACAAGGGTAGGTAGGGAAGGAAAAGACAGAAAGAGAAAGGTTGAGGGGAGAATAAGAGTGTAGTTGAGAGGCAGTGCTCAATCATCAGGTTCCTGTGGGAAAGGAAATGGAGGTTTAGATTATATGATAGGGAAAATTTCATCACTGAAAGAGTGCTCAAACATTAGAACAGGTGGCCCTGGGAGGTGGTGGAAGTTCACTGTTGATAGTGAAATGATCAGCAATTGATCAAATGATCACTATCAATATGATAGTGGAAATGGGAGGGAAAAGAAAGGATTTCTGAAGCTGGAGCAGAAAAGCATGTAGGAAAAAAGAATCGGATTAACACAGTGTTGCAGCTTTCCTTTGAAACGGGAAAGGAATACACAATATTGCAAAAGATGCAAATTATAGAGAGGGAAAAGGACACTCCATGAAAGAAGTCTGTGGAGGCTGAATCACAGACAAGAGCAAAACTGAACTAGCAGAAATTACAGGAAAGGACAACAGGTTTTTGTGCTAAGTACTAAGCAGGAAATTACAGCAAAGAATGCAATTCTAGGAAAAATAGCAGCTGTGCAACACAATACAGCAATGAAACAATGCTTTGCACCAATGAAAAGTCAGTTATGAGGAGAAATTGTATCCATGAAAACAACAATGACAATAAAAGGATTAACAATCTGGGAGCAACTGAAGATGCAAATATTTGGGTTAGAGAAAGGGTAATGATGGCACAGAAATCAGTGACAAATCACAAGAATGGTTTTCACAGTGCTTTTTTGCATCTTGTATGAAAGAACTGCTTACAGCAGATGTCTTTCCCAGCACCTCTAGGAAAGCACAGATTTCTTTCAAGCTTCTTGTTATTATTGTTATTACTGCTGGCTTTAGAGGAGCTTAATGACCTCAGCCATGGGACACAGCTCCATCTGTCCTATGCACTGTACAAATATTCAATGCAACTTTATGATTTATGACCCAGCGGGAGGAACCTGAGCTGATAAGCAGGAGAAGCAATAGTTTAGTAAATTTGAGGGGTCAGTCAGCACTGACTTTCTTGGAAGTATCACTGAAGAGAAAAAAATGTCCCATTGTGGCATATTATGGTCTGGACAGTTAGCTGACCCTGGGACTAGTGTGGTTCATGTGGCTTCTCAGGATGTTCATAGCCTTCAGGAAACTGCAATACTTTGACCAAGATGAAGAAGAGAAGTCATGTCACATTGCTCAAGGGCTGCATGTCGTGTTAGCACCGTGTTTCATGCTATTAAGGATTTTCCCTGGCAGCTTCCTTCACACTGCTGGCTCCACACTCGTCTCATAAATTACTGGAAGAGATCATAACTTGTACTTCCAGACAGAGCCTGGACTGACAGAAATACAGCAGTCTGCTGTTAGTGCCAGAGCAATGCACTTGCACTTCCAACTCAGACTGTGGCGACTTCCTCCCATCCCCCCCGTAAGTGCAGAGAGGTGCACAGACAAATCACTGCCAACTTCAGACAGTGCTTGGCACCCAGCACCCGGCCTAAGAGGAGAAAGAAGCCCATTTACTGTGCTTTGGGCATATTATCAATCAGGAGACTTGCATGGCACTGACTACTTTTAATTTTCCTGTGTAAACAGCTTGTTCTGCAAAGCCTGACACCTCCAGATGAACCCAGAGGTGACTGAGAGGAACATCAGCGTCAGTGGAAGAAAGGCAGGAAATAATGTCAGTTGGGAAAAATCAGAGTCTTTTAGATTTCCCTAATAAGGTTTACGACATTATTTAAATATCTTGAATGCCCTCCCCTCACCAAATAATTAGGAAACTGAATTAATGTTTTGACATTGTTCTGGTTACTATACAGCATTGTCTAGGCAAGAGCAATTTTGCTAAAAAATAACTAGCCCTGGAGGCTGAGGTCGTGATATTCAAAGAAAATGCCATGAGTTCCAAGGCTAATTCTAAGGGAAAAGGTGAAATGTGAAGGAGAACCTTTAAGTGAATAGCAGTCCAAGTTAAGCACATTTTAATGAAAGAGAAGAAATAGCTGTGTACTGCTGCTACTGCACCAGCTTTTCATCCTATAGAAGAGTTTGATGAATGTGTCTGTTCATTGCTTTATTGGTTTTGCACTTGACATCTCTGACCCAGATTCTCTGTATCAGCCTGTGGATTTAGCTGACTAAGTGGAGGCGGCTGTAGGTGAGCCAGTCACTGCAGGCTGGCTTTAAAGTCAGCGGAGGTCCAGTGAACAGGGACAGAGGTGGGGGAAAACCATTGTACTGACAGAGACATCTGAAACAGGCCAGATGACCTACTCTCTTAAACTACCTTTTTATCTCCATCGACAAGAAAAGAGCCCCATTGAGGCAGATCTTCATGATAAATCTGAAAGGGTAAAGCTATTTTGATTCATCTGTAATCATACTTAGGTCTCACAAAGTCGACTTTACTCACATACCCTCTCATTTATGGAGTGATTTCAAGCCATTAACTAAAATAAAGGAAATACAGTGCTGCAGTCCTTGACAGAGACTCCCACAGGAAAGCCATCTCCCTGAGGCATCTTAGCATAGCCCAGGATTAGCCTGTGATCTTCAGAAGCAAAGGCCTGAAGATGCAGAAGCCATAGGGAAAAATCATACTTTCAGGACAGACAAACCCCTTTCCTGAATTTGGGGATTCCAGAAAACTCTGTCCTGGACGCTGAGGAAGGAAACCTGTCCATAACGTAACAGCATCAGTCTGTCTTCACAGGATCACCAAGCATCTGTAGGTGTTTGCAAGCCTGAAAACCTTACACTAGCTCTTCAAAATTTGGCTCAATCCCCTGATTTCTACCCTGTACACCACCTTGTACATTCAGATTCCTTTCTGTCTTGTAGAGTGCTAAACTGAGCTTTGTTTGCCTCATCATTTCCCACTCCAGGTCCTGTAGGGCAGATGCCATTCCCACACCTCAGGACTCTTATGGACACAAACCCACACTCAGCTACAGAGTCTGGGACAGGGTGGGCTAAGCACAGGTGTGTTCATGCAGTCTGCACAAATGCTGCTGCATTCAGGAGCTTTCATTTTATCTCCCACACGTTGCTGCTGTTGTTGTAGGCTTACTCTGTTTCCAGCTGCCTCCACTGAGGTTTCACTGCAGGGCTCTTGTAACTCAAGACCTCATTACTTTATGATGGGAGTTGAGTTACAGTGGCCTGGGGACTTGCGTCCTTCTGTATCACTTTCACGGCAGAGCCACGCACTCTTCCTCTGTGTGCTGGATGGAGGCAGTGGCGCAGGTCCTAGGAGATGATCTTCACCACCACATCACACAGCTCTCCCACAGCATAAGGAGAATACTTGTCTCCCCAGTCACAAGCATGAAAGGAGTGATTACAGCATCTGTGCTGTCTAACGCAGCTCTGGGAGGCCATAAGCTGCACGACTACACTGCAGTCACTGCTGTTGCCCTTCATGGTCCTATTTTCCTTTTTATTTTGTTCATTTTGTACCTCGGTGCACACGATGGTTTTGGCTTTGCCTCCAGGTTGCACAGAGCCAGCTATTGTTTTTGCAGAGATTTGTGCACCTTTCCCATGAGCCAGCTTTATGCCTCCACTTGCCAAATCCCTGCTTGTCAACAAGCCAGGCAGGCCACTTCAACATCAACCATGGCAGCTAAAAAATAAGCTCGTCCTGTTAAGCCATGCACACAGGGTGGATTTGTCCCTTTGCCCGTGCCTCTGGTTGACATTCCCTAATAGACGCTCACCAGCCTCTGGCTTGCAGGAGGTCATGAGAGTCTGGACACAAACCCAGAGTAGATGTTCCCAGTGCAAATGCTGGTTTTGACACGGTGCTCTAATTGTCTTTGGTCTGCACCTAACTCTAGGTGCACCAAGCCTTTTTAGCAGCCACTTTGTGCTTGAAAGTAATCTCAAAATCTCTTCCACTTTGGGCATGGTGATACCCACCAGTAATCCAGGGTTGTCCAAAGTGAGGTGTGACTTTCTTACCTCATACCTAATGTACAAACCAGACCTCTCTTCCAAAACATCTTCTCCCCTTCCCCTTACAATTTTCTCATTTATACGTCCAAAAATCAGCAAGAGTCCCAAACGTATTAGAGTATTACCAAATGTGGATGTTAACAGAACAATTTTCTCATGAGACTTTGGAGATTGTTTGACACAGTTCCAGTTAGCAAGCACCAACACGCAATTAGAATAAAAAGCAATTAAATCAAAACTCATCTGTTCTATGTAAACTTATTTCCCATTTTACAACAGCAGTGCATTAGGGACATGGTGCCCCACATGAGAATGAAATGAGTAATAGCAACTGGGATCACAAGTTGAAAAAGCTCCATCTAACATCATGAAGGAGTGCACAGCAAGATGTGCTTAAGAAACTGTAATGGAAATATTTCTGATATATTTTCCATCCAACAGATGCCTTTGAGCTTATGGTTTGCCAGGCAGAGCATGACAACTGGTTAACAAGGATAACAGAGCTGGAACTCAAGCTGTGTAGAAACTTCTATTTTTTGGTGCCTGTAGCCTGAAACTCTTTATCTGAACATCTGCTTCATTAAAAGATATTGTGATGCCATTCACAGCAGCAACAAAGAACTACAGAAAGCACTATTCTCTCTCTCTTTTCCCTATCCCTGTCCCATACCCCGTCCTTCAAAACTTTTCCACTACAGATGGATGCCACAACACTAACTGTTGGCTTTAACTGTGCTTCCCCACAAAAATGGTAATGTGCTTCAAGGGAACATCATGGAATGCAGGCCAGTGATTTCTGACTGTTTCTGAAGTAACAATCTATGCAATTTTATTGTTGTTTCTGTTTTTGAGAGAGACCTTAAACTGGGAACAAGGGAATATCTCCAAGCAGTCTGCAATTACCCAGATATTGTCAGAGCCCTGCTTGGAATCAAGTTGAAAAGGCTGAATTACAGACATGGTTTTGGAGTCCTGTGCTCTACTGATGAGCAGCTGCATGAGGGAGTAGAATTTTAAGTTGTCCCTCAAGCAGGATTGAAAACATTGCTTTTCCAATATTCCTTCCTTCCTCAGGCTCTTTGGAAATTCATAGGAAATAATGAAGATTACTAGGAAAATCTGTATTGAATATCCTCTTTTAACAGGAGACCAGCTTTATGCTGCTTAGTTGTTATTCAGTTCATTATTTTAGTTAATCTTGCTTACTGCTGATTTTGCTTTGATTTCCTACTTGGTGACCTCCTGTTCCATCCTCATTTAGAGAAGACTGGCCAAAGAACATTATTTTTACAATACCAAGGATCCCCTGTCTCTTTTCACTGAGAGACCTAGATAAACTAATAATGATTTTTTAATTTAATATCTAAAACAGCCGGAGTGAATTGCAGCCAAGGCTGTCCTCCAAAGAAATAGCAGCAATTGCCTGGGAAAGTGCTAAAATTATCCAAAAGGTGGGTGAATAGGGACTCTGCAGACCCAAGCAAACATTAACAACTCCCCAAAATACCTTTTCCTGCCACAGCACTTAGCACATGGAGAGACTGGATTTATGACTGTAGCTTCCAGGTAGCAGAGCAGTGCAAGCATTAAGCCAGAAAGAAATATAGATGTCAATTAATTTGTTTCTAGACATTTGCTTATCTTTGAGCAGACATGACTTGCAGGAGTAGGATGAGTGGGTGTTGCACCTTGCAGGCTGTTCTTTAAAATTAAAGCAAACCATATCTTTATCCAGCAAGGACTGGCAATTGTCCCTTTAGAAACACTTGGCACAAACACAGTCAGCCACTAAATGCTTGTGCTGAGACCTACCACTCACTCACTGTCTCCTAGGCCAAAAATTAAATAAGCGATGTGGATATATCCCCAAAATTTCAACAGAGTGAGCAGCAAGGGCAGTGAAGGGCTGTTAAATGACATTAATAAAAATTGGAAAACTGTATTGCTACACGGTCATGGAGAGTTTGGGTCAGGGTTCAGTGATGCCTTAGTGAAAAACAGATATGAAGAAGCATCACTTTCAGGTGGATCTGCCTTTGAGGAGATACTTTTCTGGGACCTGGCTGTCCCCACAGTTGATGGCACATACCCAATACACACAGCTCAGTGCTTTAGGTGTGTCTAGCTTTAAAAGCCTGCCTAGGTGGATATAGGTAAATATTGATGTCCCTAGGCCTTTTTTTTCCCCAAAATGAACTACATGAAATTAATCACCTTTATAAAGTAAAGGTTTCCTTTTCCTTTTCCTTTTCCTTTTCCCTTTCCGTTTCCGTTTCCTTTTCCTTTTCCTTTCCCTTTCCCTTTTCCTTTTCCTTTCCCTTTTCCTTTTCCTTTTCCTTTTCCTTTTTTCTCCATTTTTACTTTCCATTTTTCATTTTCTTTTCTTTCTCCTTTTCTCTTTCTCCAAGTCCCTTGTGAAAAATGTCATGTCCTGAGCATTCGCACATGGAAATCCAGGCATGTGCTTTGGTTCCTGGGTATATGATTTAGGAGTTTAAGTTAAAATAATGCTCACCATAGTCTCCTTAATTGATTACTGCAATAAGCACTAAAGGACATGAAAGGCATCAGCTGAAAAAGAGCAGTGAGTATTTTTCTGCTTAAAAGCATCCCATGGATTTGCCTGAGATATGTGGAAGCTGCGCTTTTGTTTCATACTGATAAACAAGCAAGTAAAAACAAACAGAGAAGTAGGAAAATATGAGCACTCCATTCACTACCTGCAACACAACATTGCCTGAAGGAACTCTTCTAAAAAAGACTTTTTTCCTGCTCTTTTTCCTCCACCATTTATCCTGGATCTGGATCGACAGCCACCTGAACATGAGCCAGGTGTGTCCAGGCGGCCAAGAAAGCCAATGGCATCCTGGTTTGTATCAGCAATAGTGTGGCCAGCAGGATCAGGGAAGTGATTGTTCCCCTGGACTGGGCACTGCTGAGGCTGCACCTTGAGTGCCGTGTCCAGTTCTGGCCCCCTCACTACAAGAAGGACATCGAGGTTCTGGAGGGTGTCCACAGAAGGGCAGCAAAGCTGCTGCAGGGTCTGGAGCATAAGTCTGATGAGGGGCAGCTGAGGGAGCTGGACGAATTTAGCCTGGAGAAAAGGAGGCTCGGGGGGACCTTATCACTCTCTACAAGCACTTGAAAGGAGGCTGTACCAGGTGGGAGCTGGTCTCCTCTCCCAGGCAATCGGTGACAGAACAAGAGGAAATGGCCTCAAGCTGCACCAGAGTCCAGTTTGAGGATCAGAAAGGATTTCTTCATGGAAAGGGTTGTTAAAGTTGGAATGAACTGCCCAGAGAGGTGGTGGATTCACCATCCCTGGAAGGGTTCCAGAAACGATTGGATGTGGTGCTCAGCGTTGTGGTGTAGTTGGCAAGGTGCAGGTTAGTCCAAGGTCTTGGAGGTCTTTTCCAACCTCAATGATTCAGTAATTCTGTGGATGCCTCAAACGTTAAAAATTAGTTTGTATTTGAACAAGTGGCGTGGCCTGGCCTGGTGCAAGCTCTGTAATCGCTGTGTGGTGCCACACCTTGTAGCATAAGAACCTCCTCCACAGCTCAAACACAACCATGGCAGTCCTGCAGAGGACCTGCACCCCAGCCCCACGGATCATGGGAAACTCAGTCCAGTGACAGACCTAGCAAAGGGATCTGGCTCCAGTCCCTTCAAGGACACAGGACATCCAATGCTTATCTTTGAATTTTTTGCTATTGGAAAACTGTAACAGTGACGTAAACTTCAAGATAATGACCATAACTTGCATTATGTTGCTTGGTGTTCTGCTCAGAAATAAATAAAATTGGTCATGACCCTTGCGGGATGTGAAACACATTCTGGCTTTAAAAAATACATGTATAAGAATATTCCAAAGGCACTCACACAAATTAGAGCAATTATGTGCACCAAGTTGGATCTCAGCTGCCCTCCAAACCAGCCCATGGGCAGGAGGGTGCCAATACTCAGTTGCAGTCAGGATAGAAGCAGCAAAGAGCAGTTTTAACTTAGGACATTCGAGCAAAAGCAAGAAACTGAGGTAAACTCCCTGATACAGAGAGAGGACATGGTGTGCATCCTCCATCTACTACAAGCAAGCCACTGCCACACTCTGCTCCATGGGATTCAAAGATGCAAGTCTCCAGAAACTCTCACTAGAGGAGCTGCATGCCTAAAAGCACCACCCAGAAAGGCATATCTGAAATTTCTAAGCACCATTGCTGGAGGAAGCTGGCATGCAGAGAGCCCTTAGAAATTAGGACAGGGAAGTTTTACAACCCTTCTTCCTGTCCCCAAGAGATGGAAGGGTGGAAGACACAAGTGTGAGCAGTGCTGTCGACTCACATCAGAAGCTGCCCCAACCTGAGCCATGCAGGAATGGATGGGCTGGAGAAGCAGCCACGTGTGGCAGCTGCACCAGTGGACCTTTGCGATTGTTCCCAAAACCAGCTGGGCTGTCTTGACTAATCCAAATCAATATGGGACTGATGAGACTCTGGAATTGTTTTCTGGGCATTTTCAAAGCCCATCTACCAAATTATTTTGAATTGGACAAAACAAAGTACTGGATATACAGTAGATGACAGTCCCATAATAGTAAGGGGATGAATTAAATGACCCAAAAAGTCTCTCTCTCTCTAATCTGTGTGATTGCATGAGATGTATGAGAAAGAATTTTTAGAATCAATAATATTCATAGACTAAACATCTTTCATCCAGGAGAGAAAGACAAAAAAAGCTAAAAGTGTATTAAAAACCAATAGCTGTGTTCATAAATCAATTCATTCTGAAGATTTTTTTTCTTTTCCCAGGCGTTTGGGTAGAAGTAGATCATGAGAAAAGGCTTTAAGAAATGCCTCAAGCAATGGAGAAATGCAAAAAGCAGTTTGCTGCTTTACTGACATCTTTAACATAGAAGAAATTTAAACGTGATCATTTTTCAGCTCAACAGTTTTTGACTTTGTAATGAATAAAAATTTGAGGAAAGAAAAGGAGGAAGGAGAAGGAAAAAATTCTACATTAAAAAGTGCTCCAGTCAGAAGCCTTGTCTATTGATGCCCAAGGATATTCACATGGTAGATTTTTTGAAGACTGTAGCTGGATTTACCATTAATATCAAGTTTGGTTTGTTTGTTTGTTTGTTTTAAATTAAAGTAACTCTCAACAGATAAAGATGACCTCAAGTTATGTCAAAAATCCTCTCTCCCTTCTGGTGATGCACTCTATGTTAGGCACCCAGCTATGTCTCCTTCACTGAAAATACATGTTATGTTTGCTGGTGAAACTTGAATATTGAACCATGGATGTGAGGCATTGCCTATTGCATTTTGCCATAATAAATATATTTTTAATTAATAATCACTCTTTGTTTACTTGAAAGCTCACAAAATTAATAATTTCTCGTTCACCTCACACTGGGCTTTTGTTTGGAGGAGATGATTCCCTGAGTTCCAATGGTGTCAATGATGAAGACAGATTGGAACCCTCAGGCTCTACCCCCCCTCTATTCATTCCAGTCCATCCTTTCTTCTGTCAGAGCATCCCAGGGAGGACCCAGCCCACCCCAAGCCCAGCGTGGAGAGTGGCACAGAAAGAGTTACTTTGACCATGAAAAGGCATTAGTAACCACCCACTGCTTACAGAGTTGCCATCAAATGGCTTGGAGAAGTCTAAAACTAGGCACTGTAAAAATGCCAGCTTAGTCATGTTTCATTTCTCCTACTTAACAGTCCTGATCATTATTTTTCTTCCAGTGAGATAATTAAGTGTATCTGTCATGTATTAGACTTTTAAGGTTACAGGCATTTGGTAAAACATTAAATGAAAACTGCAGTGATTCAGAGTTGTTAAATTTCTAATATAATATTAATCCTCACTCAGACTTTTATACATCATGCACACACAGTCACATGCACTCTCAATCCTCCTGCTTGATTTTTCAAAACCTGTCCTTTATGTGAGTCATTATTTTAGCAGGGCAACAACAGAATGCTTCTGTCTCTTTGTGAAATACATGGACAGCTCCTCATCTCCAGCAGGCCATGGAGGGATTTCAGACTATCCCAGAAAAAATGTGGACTTTTCACTTAAGGCAGTACTTCTTAATATAATAAGTACCAAACACAAAGAAAACAAGCCGTGCTGTCTCTTTTCCACCATTAGAGGCTGCACCTGGAGACAACATCCTGCCCAAATACAGAGTGAAACTTGTGTCTAAGGACAGAAAAACTGTTCATGAGCACTGGGACTCCTGCAACACTTCTGGTGCCTGATATGCTCATCTGGGTGATGGGGAACAGTAGCACACATTTAGTACAGCCTTTACTCTGCTGTCACAAAGGTCAAAACCTGGCTTACTCAGCAGGAGAATTAGGCCAGCAGCAGCTGCTTTGATAAAACTCGCCATGAGGGCTGCCAGGTACATGCTTTCCACATTTCTATCAGTGTAGGGAGAGCAGAATTTTATTCCTTATTCCTCCATAATTTGCTGTTTCCTTCTCTGGAGGTGCCTCACTGGTTCATAAACCAGCAGTGTCACTAAGGTTATTCTCAAAGCTTTATTCACAAAACACTTTCTAAACCTTGGTGGTTTATACTCTGTTGCCCGTGGAGCCTGACAAGTGAGAGGACTATTCCTACAGAGTCAGAGAAAGGTAAATAAGAAAAACAAGCTTATTTTCAGTAGGTTTAAATTTGCTACACATGCATCCTCCCACCAGGGAATGACTGCAGATAAAAAGTCGGAATACATACATTTAAAGTATAGAAAGCTTCTAGGAGAGAGAAGGAAAAAGCCTTTTTCCCACTAAAGATGCATTAAGATGGCTAAATGTAACTCCCTGGACTTAAATATTCTAACCCACACTGATCCCACAAGGATCCCATCAGTTAGTGGATATTCAGGGAAGGGAGTGAGCAGAGTCTGGGGGAAACAGCTCCTCTGGAAACAAGCACATGTAACAGTGCTGTAGGTGCCCATTCCTCTTACTGACTGTAAAGGAAGCCCAAGACGATACCAGAGACATCTAAAGCTATGTGAAAATAAATCCAGCCAATTTATTGAACTCAAGCACCTGAGCATGGCAGGGCTCAAGAGCCAGCTCTTCCCTCCTGTTCCGAGCAGTTGTGATCTCCACACACCATTCTGAATTAAAGTTAGCAGTCTCTGTCTGAGGAGGGCTACTGAGAGCTCCTCTCCTGTCCAGAGAGTTCATTGCTCATTCTCACTGCCTTCATCTGCACTGTGCAAGCTGCCCCCAGCATAAATAAACAGGCTTGTCTCATCAGAGAGCAACGGGGAAGACAAGCACGCACAAAGCTGAACCATCATTCTGTTGCCAGGCCTTTTGTAGCAGTATCAATATTTTAAACAGCCACCTTGGCTCTGTTCAAAAAGTGGGCTCCCTCCTTTGTTTTCTTAAAATAAACACAATATTTTTCTTTCTAATTTTCCAAAAATACCCTGCGGGTTCAGATGTGTCTCCTGCCTCTGTGCAAACTGGAAGAAAGAAGTGAACAGCACTATAAAAAGAAGTTTGATATCCAGCAGAAAAGGTTCTGTGCAGCTCCAGAGGCTGTTGACAGGCTCTGCTCAAAGATGGCTGGAGTAAACAGAGGAGCGAGGAAAATTTTACAAAGTGTGTTGTTGCCACTGAAAATATTCTTAAACCCACATGGCCATGGAGATTTTTTGGCACAGAAGGGTTCAGCCAGGACTCTTGTTCTTCTCTCACCTTGACTATCACTGCCAAATCCATGATTTGTGTAGATGTTAGCTTCTAATTGTTGCTGGTGATGAGGGTTTCAGCTGCCCAATGTAACAGACCATGCAAAGCATAAATAGTTGCAGCTCTGTCCTCCAGCAGACAGGGCACACTGCTGCTGCACCGAGGAATGGCTGAGCCGGCACACAGGGGTGGGTTCTGCTGATTGCTCATTTTTCTCTCAGCTCTTTCTCCTTGTTTAGGCAAAAGACCCCAAAGGCAATATGATTGACTGGATGCCTGTTTGTTAGTGACATGCCAGAACGACTTCTTAGACATTTTGATCAGCCTTGGAGGCATGAACAACTTTTGAAAGGCTGCAATGTCCTTTCCTCTTCCTCAGCAAATTCCTCTGGATTCTGATCTGGACCAACTGGAGGACAATGCACAAATCTATAGCCAGCGTTGTCCACTGCTTGGAGGGAACCAGACTGGACACAGGAATCAGCTTTTGCAAAAGAACCAGATACACAGGCAGCAAAATCCTCTCTATCCTCATTTTCTTGTGCACAGTCATCACCAGTGCTGATGTGTTTCAGTACATGAATCCTGGGTGCCAGCCTGGAGAAAGATGTGGGAGCAATTGCAACGCATTTAATCAACTCAGAACAAAAGCTTTTGTTCTAGCTAATGTGCAAATTAAGTATCTTTCTCCTCCAAGCACATTAAAGTATTTTAAAAAGTGGAGAGCACTGATTTAATAATTGAATGAGCAGTATTGCAGGCATTTCTAGTAGCCTTGGTCTGTACAGTAATCTGCACACCCTTTGGAAGCACCCATACCCACGCTTTCCTGTGTCCATCCCCTATAAAATGCAGATCCCACACTCTCTCTCCCCTTCTAGTAGATGATCAGGAGAAAACCCTACACAATGTTCCCAGTGGGAGCAAAGCAGAGGACTAGATCTGGGCTGGTGCTGCCTAGGAGAGGTGAGACCAGCCCTGCACCAGGCAAAGAAGGAGGCAGGCTTAGGAGAGCTGCCCTGAGGGGAAACAGAAAAATTACTGACATATGGAAATGAGAAACAGCCTCCTTCTGCCCATCCATGTGCAGCTTCCACAGCCTACCATCTACTTATTTTATACCTGTTATAACAATGCTGCTTGGTAGGAAAATGGGATTTCTGACACATCTTAGGAGCTGGAAGAATTCACAGTCATGAGCCACAGCAAGGTATGGGGCAGGCAGATCTGCAGCAGCCTGACTGATGGCAGATAAAAGAACAGGATGAGTTTTTAGGAGCAGACAACTCTGTCTGTGACCCACATAGCAGGGAGATAGAAGACATAAACAGTATTGAAGTGACTGGTGGAAAACACCAAGGAAAAAAAAAAAACAACAGGTGAAAAAATTCCATCTATGGTGCTCTTGTTTCCGATTTCATCTATTTAGAGTTGGGATGATTTGCCTGTAGAAGTGGTAGCAAGATCAGAAGTTCTATTAAGAACCTCCCTCCCTTTCTTCCTCTCCCATCCCTAATATCACAGTTAGGACACTATCAGAGAAAACTCTGGTTATCTCAGGCCCCAGTGTGAACCTGTCGCAGCATGTCTCCAGTCCCTGGTCAGTGGGACCCTGTGCTGCACCACAGCGCTGCCAGCTGATCCCAGTACGCAGCTGCATTTGCAACTGTATTTGGGTGCAAAATACAGCAGGAGTCATCCAGACACAGGACACAGGAATAAAAAGCTGCTCTACGTCTTTAGCTATGGTTGTTTATCAAACCAGAGATAATAACCATGAAGGTTAAAATTAGCTATGCTCAGATACTTTGGTGGTTCAGCTGCATTACAGCAGCACTAGAGGTTGCAATCATCGTGTGCTATTCAGGTATAAATCTACTTTTCTAACTCTTTTTGTAGCCCCTTGCACAACACACCTGCCCCTCTCTCCTCCATGGCGTGGCAAGACTGTCTCTAAATGGATTTTGTCCCCTTTAGGCAGGTCTTGGTTTGCATTATTTAGTTGATCAGTGACATAACCAGAACTGCTGGGTGGGCTTGGATCATCTGGACCCTGGAAACAGCACTCCCTGTTTCTGTGGGTGGAGGAGACTGCCAGCAGCAGTAAGGAAATATGAATGGCAGCTCAAAATAAGCTGTAGCAGGTATGAACTGTAACATCCCTAAATTTAGTAATTTTGGCACAGCCCAAAGCTCTTCCTCCAGCTCAAGCCTTGCCAGCAAACCTCCCAATGACAGAAAATGCATTTGTTATGATTTCTATAACAAGCTTAATTCTCTGCACAGTCAGGTGTAACTGATGGAGATTGCCTTTCTCATTTGCTCAGTCTTGAAGCTTTCCCTGGAAGATCTCCAGGAAAATTCTTTAATGGTAATTTTTCTTCCACTTCGGTTGCTCTTTATGAACTAGGACAATGAGTGGGCCATCCCTTTTTAAGTCTCCCTGAAGAGTATTGTCATATTTGACACCAAAGAGAACGGTGAATAATAAAAGAGAGCCATTAGCAAAGACTCCATTCCTGTCAAAATTTTGAAGATGCAGAGGGATAAAAAGTACTACAAGGGTCTTTAGCACTTGTACAGCATAGTCTTCTCTGGAACCAAAACAAGAAACAGATGCATTAAAGAGAACAACTTTCTGTTGAAAGTACAAGAAATGCAAGACAGACCTTCTAAAATCTCACCCTTAAATTTTGCAGATTTAATTACAAAATTGTACAATGGAAAAATTTAGCAGCAAGATTACATTCTTCCCTGATTAGAGCACTCTTACGAGAAAAAAAAAAATTAGCAATAGTTTTGGGTTTTGGTGCTGTTTCCTTGGAATATTGCGAAATCTCATGTCACAGGAACATGATGATTTTCACTGCTTTTTTGTTCATAAACCTAAAAAAAGGGTGGGAAATACCCCACTGCTATACACTTGCCAAATCCGGAAAAGTGGCAAATGTAAGGAACCTGCATTTCTTTTTGCACATGGTCCTTGCCTGTTTGTAGACTGTCAAAAAAAAAAAAAAAGGGCAGTAAAAAAAATCAGATTGCAAAGGCAAGTACTTGAAAATATTGAGATATCTCAGAAGAAGTTGGCTGAGGTAATTCCTCATCTCTGCTTTCTGAAAGAGCAAAACTACTTAATGCAAAACTGAACACAGAAAATTTGCATCAAAAGGGTTGTAAAGCACTGATGAAGGAATGGAGCCTTAAAATAGCTGAAACAAAAGCCCACACACTTCTTTTGTCAGATGCCTCCATCAGTGGTGGTCATGGGAACTGGTTCCAAAAGCAGGAAAAGCATGTCCTGGACCTGTCCCAGGTCAGGAATGACCATGCCATGGTTTGGGTGTCTTCACTGCTAAATAAGTCACAGGTGGGCACTGCTCTGCCTGTGGTGTCGCAGGATGTTACACCAAGGTTGGGCATGATTTATTTCTAGTCTCTCACTGCCTGGTAGGTATCCTCAATGTAATAATTCCATAGGGCATTGGGCAATAGGCCATTTAATCCCCAGGAGATTGAAAGCTCCCTGAGGCATCATCTGCTATTCAGCATTACTAAACAATGCTGAGGCTCTGAACTCTGCTCTTAGACAAATTTATTATCTATATGTATCGTAGCAATGCTAAGAAATCATCGCCTGGGTTCAGGGTCCTGCCATGGTGGGCCCGAGAAAAACACATTCCCCCACCCTCTTTGTGAACCATAAAATTGCCTTTCCAGGCCATTCATAACTGCCAGTATGAAATTTGCTTTTGTTTGTTTTGGTTTTTTTTAACTTATAATTATTTACATATAACTCCACTAATTTTAAGCCAATTGCTTTGGGATTATTACTGTTTATCTTCTAAGCTCTAAATTGTGAATAATGACATTTCCAGGCTTTTCTCATTAATCATAAAGCCATTAATGTGTTTACACTCAATCAGAGGTAGAGAAGAGCTATGTGTGATCACACAGACCAAAACACCAGCATTTGAAGAAATTTGAAAAGTATTTTGAGCTTGGTGAAAAAAAAATGGCATTGACAGCTAGGGCTTTATACAGGTAAATCCTTTCACACTGTTACAGTTAGGATAACCACTTGCCACGAGCTGCTAAAGTCTATGTGTAAAAATAAGCTGTAAAGATGGGATAATGATGTTGTCTATTTGCCAAATACCTTGCAGTAAATTTACCTTCACCTGTGGCAGCAGGGTTTATATAGAGGCTTCTTACTGAAATGCAAAAAAATGTGATTTATACATCAGAGAAAGAACCTGAGTGTCAGTTTAAGTCAGATTGCGGCATTCTTACCTTTAATGTGTTTGAAACTGGCTGTAGAGGATAAAACATACAGTGCAGATAGAAACTTCAAATGCATACCTATGAGCTTGCTTGGAAAAGTCATTATGCAGTGTGGAAGAACTGATAGTTTAATTCCGCAAAAATTCCATCTTAAAAAACAGGGTTAGTACTTGGCAATGTCATTAGTGGGTTTTTCCCTTGCTTTTCAGTGTAAGGAGGCAGTTCTGCCTTCTCTAGACAATGCAGGTAGTGCTCAAAGCATGGTGGATGAGAATTAACTATCTCACTGCGGTTGTCTAACTCAATACATATTGATTTGTGGGTCCTGTGACCTGAAAAAAAGACAAACTATATTAAACTTTGAAATGATGTTAAACAAGGATGGGCTTCACCCAATTAGATAATAGAGAACACATCCCAGCCGCACTCTTGTGGTAAGAATGTTAAAAGACATTGGCATCTGGAAACTAACTTACTGACAGTGATATTCCTGTTGGCTAGTTTGATCTCAGGCCAAGCTGGCTCACTGGCATAGAAGTCATCATAGCCATATCAATCCTGCGCAGCTCAGACACAGTTCAGTTCAGTGGTAAAAGCTAAAGACACCTCAAAGCCCTGTGACTGATACTATTGACTGGTATTTAAGAGAATTATCTCCAGCTCTGCCGCAGAGTTCACATACGGCATTTTACAAACCCAGGCATTCCTTTTCTGTGCATCTGCCTGACGGGTAAAGGCCTTGACCACCCCAGGTGCGGCCCTGATGTCCAGATGAGGATCTACCACAGCATGTTGTGGCCCCTCCTGGCACACAGATCTAGCTTTCTATGAGGCAGAAGAGGCCAGTGAGTATCTGCCTCTTCTCCTGGTCCTTCATCGTGATGTAGTAAAGGCACATATGTGCACCTGGAAGACGTGCCCTAGTTCTGCTGGGTTGGTAATGTCAAGTTAAGTGTCACAAGCCATCCGCACTGAGCTGGTTGAAAATTTCACTCACTCAGTGAAATTACTGAACCATGAAGAGGAGGAGAAGAACCATGCAGGTGAAGGCAGAAGAAAGAGAAGGGACGCTCCCTCTCCATGGCAGCTTTTGTTTAAGCCAACTGAGAAACCACATTTACCTTTGTCATCCACATTTCTCAGCAATTCATTCTGTTCCATGAACTGGTTTCCTGTACTCAAGCACTTGGTTCTTCCCAGATTATCATATTCACTGTTTCACTATGAAACCAGAACATAATAGAAATGCTCATAATCAGTGCTCTTGTTGCAAGTTACACTGGTGGCACCAAGGACAGGATGTGACCCTTTGCTGTGACATTGCCTGTGAGGCAATCAGCAAGTGCCTGGCCCTGTTCAGTTGTTCTGATTTTTGCAGGTGACATTGTGGGTCTTCACATCTTTGTTTGGATGCTAAATGTTTTATTTTAATGTGACACATTCAGGTGAAAATAAACAACTAATAATGCATTAAAATAATCATTTCAGTAAAAATAGATGTGATATTAGATGCAGTATTTACTGGGAAGACATAACTGACCTAGTCTACCTGGTAAAGAATCTATCTTTTGAAGTCAGATATCTTTAGCATTTCTGATGGAAACAGAGCACTGATAATTACATAAGAGTTTATTGTAGTTATTTTATTGCAACATTAAAATAAAAGCCCTTCTGCACTCTCTCACTCTACCACAAGCCAATGCAGACTCATCCAAGAAGTCCCATGGAGAACTGGTTTTCCCCTGTGTGAAACAGTAAGATGCTCTGATGGCATTTGTACTCACCCTTCAAGCCTGCAAAAATCTACACTTTGTAGGGCTGTATAGAGAATTCCAAGTAGGAATTAATTTGCTGAGAGGTGTTCCTAATTTTTTATAGTCTCTTGGACCCATTTTCTTCTGCTCCAGGGGAATGATGCAAACCTGCCTGAATTACTCTGGGCTCAAAGCAGCAGTGTTACCTACCCTCTTCTCCAGCCTCAGTACCTCAGCAGCCAACAGATCCCTCTGGTGATAATCTGGGAGGGGGAGGGCCAGGTGTCCAATAACTGCGGTTATGCCTTGCTTGTGGAATACGTATCTTTACCTGTTGAATCACCCCTATTTTCCTATTATCCATCTCTTCCTAGAACACTTCTGACATCCTGAGCCATACCTATGGTACATTTTTTCCACTCAGCCTCTTTAACTCTCTGCTTTACTTCTACTTTCTCCACTGTTCCCATGCCAGTATGACCAAGTTACAGTTAGTACTCATAACTTGGACATCAGAATGTCCAAGGACAGAAAGTCAAGAGATCTCTGAAAGTTTTGTCAGGATTTATGAATAATCTTTTTCTTCCTTCTTTTTTTTTTTTTTATTTTCCTTATTCTGTTTTCCTCATTTTCTTTTTCAGTTTTTCTCTCCAAAACAGACAGAATGGTAGGAACAATTTTATACTGGTGTACAGTTTGGTACCTCTTCAGTGAAAGTTTAGTGGTATTCTTTGAAAAGCTTTAACCTCAAGAGGATCTGTAAAAACTTTTGCTGAATGGAACAATTATCAAAGACCAACTCATGAGCTGGCAGTGTAGAAGAATAAAAAGAGCTTGTAGAAGCAAAATATCTCTACTTTTGTACTGAGGCATTTAGCTTGCAACATTATGGCTTCTGACAACAACAGAAGACAGGAATTAAAAAGAGAGAGAAGCATTCCCCCTTTTCCAGGATGCTCTCACCAATTCTACAAGGTAGGACATCAAACAAGAAAAAAATCACCACAATATCAAGGAAACACTCCACGATGCTTTCAAGGGCATGTAAATGTTAATAATGCCTGACACCAACCTTCTGACTTGGCTGGCAGTGCCCAAGTGTAATAGCTTGGTAAAAAGGAGCAAGAGTTTGAGAGAAATGGATTCTTGTTTTTTCAAGTGACATTAAATGAAGCCTCTTCACTGGAGATGCCTCTCAAAAATGTTTTCTCTATGCAACTTGCCTTTCAGTCCTCCACAGGATGTTTCTTATTTTTTGATAGAGCAAAGGATATTTTCTATCACTCTTGCCAAAAATATCCAATAGCAAAGGAAAGAGCCCCCTATGCTTAAAGAATTCAAGGAGGGTTTTTTAATCTGAGTTCCCAAATTCTCCAATTCCCCAAACTTCAAGAATTCCTAAGCTTTTATTTTCTAAAATAGTCTCAAAAAGTAGAACAGAATTGGACATGGAAGAAGCATGCAAAGTCTTTCCCTCTGCAGCAGGATGTGATCCCATCGTGGTGATAGCCTCCAGATTATCTGAGCATCCTCCAGTGATGTGTTAGAAACTGTTTGACACCTTGGTAAATCCATATGCAATTAAATATCTGGCCTGAATTTTAACAGTGCATCTGAGACAAGAACAGAACATGATGGGAAAAAATAGATACTTCCAGTGTTTTCTCTTCCAGAAAAGGTTGGATCAGTTCTGCTTATTTCCAGTTGTGGCTGAAGTGATCCATGTGATGTCAAGAACTG
Organism: Dryoscopus gambensis; assembly: GCA_013389985.1. Lineage (NCBI taxonomy): Eukaryota > Metazoa > Chordata > Aves > Passeriformes > Malaconotidae > Dryoscopus > Dryoscopus gambensis. Next base: position 83,413 of record WEIT01027552.1, read on the forward strand.
TTGCCCATGGGAACATTTCCCAAAGTTCCCTCTACAATTTTAGGAGGCTCCTCCTGGTTGTCAGACAAGTCTGTCCTCTCTCACTGAGCAGTTCCACTTCCTTACTCATGCCTATGACTTGAATTAACTTTAGAAAGTTGTGTCCTTCTCAGAGCCACAATGGAAGGAGACACTCTGGTGTGGAGAGGAGCCAGACAATCCATGTTGATCATTTACCACTCAAAAAGCATCCCAGTAACAGCTGTGTTTTCTGCTCTTATCTGGGTCATGCAGGTCAGATATTTATAGAAAGGTAAGAGAGGTACTTAGCAGCATTTTCTAAACCACCTGACACTCAATGAAATGAAAGAGAAGTAGCCATGAAGGTACTTTACAAAACCCATTCAATACCAACATGCCATAATGCTTTCTAAAATCCAGCCTGCATATTGTCTTGGAGACAAAATATATGTAATTATTTTAAGTGAGAAAGGCAGAGTTTAGTGAAAAATTATTCTCACCAGTTTCTTTTAAAAAGACAGAATTTCTTGTTTCTGAACAGCTCTATGGGTCAGGAGGACACAAATGAACTAGTGGACAACACTTCCCTTGCCCCTCCCAAATCTGTGAATTCAGGTCCAATTTTTCATAAGACAACATGTGGGGAAAGAAAGAGGCAAAGCACAGTTTCTGTATGACACACTCTGATTTTTTTCTTTAGCTGGCTCAGAGAACATCCATCCTCACCCTGCGGATCTTCTTCCCAACACCCTGCGCTGACCAACAAACATAGAGTGGGAAACCCAAACCCACACAAGTGATGTGCCACATCAGAAATGTGCAGTGGAGTGTGGTTTCTGCCTCCCTGCTTTAGATACCTCCTCTAGCAGAGGACTCGTGAAGTGCTTTTTCTCATTTGCTGTGTACTTTGTCCTGTGTATCACAGGAAAGCAACTGCAGCCCAGAGAAAACCTATCCAGTTTCCTACTCCCACACAAAGAAACCTAAAAGGAAACTCCCTTTTGGAACCTCAATGCAGAAAAATCACCATAACAGGGGCTAAAAGGCCTGATGCCACTATGTACACCCAGAACATCCTCCCTATGACATCTCTAACCTTAAAAATTCTCCATTGTTTCTCCCTCCCACAGCCAAACTATGGATTAAAATGGGGAAAAGGAATCTTTCCTGTCTCCTGAGATAGCCAGGAGGAGTCTTATAGCAAGTGGTTAATATGGCATAGACACGATTTCCATGGACGGCAGAAAAAATGAGGTTTTGCTTTGTTTTTCTAAGTGAACTTTTGCATCAAAACTATTTCAGTTCTTTTCAAATATGATGATTAAAAAATTCT